>JAPWDM010000039.1:2854806-3046572 GCA_035578155.1 Brachynemurus nebulosus | reverse complement strand
TCGTATTAGTTGCTATAAATATTTTTAATATTTACTCATGGCATTCTATATCATAACATAGAAATGTAAATCCGAATTTTATTTTTTATTTAATATATTTTTATTCTTCAATTATTTCAAATCACTCGTACAAAAAATATTATACAATACACGATGCGTTAAGTGCATTTACTGATCTCGAAAATTGCAAAAACTCGACCCTACGAGTCTCGTTTTCGCAACATTTTCTCGATTAGTAAAAGCAACTTACCGAACTTATATTGTAAAATACTATTATGAAATTAATACTCATGTATGTGCCATAATATGCGCCAAAGTAGCTTTAAAGCTACTTAGGTATATGCTGGCAAGTTTTTCTATATAGTTCAAGATTTTATATAGTAGATTAGTAGAATACTTTGAAATTTGACTAAGAATAAGATTTGAAACTGTGATAACTACAAAACATTTTTAAAATATAAGTAGATGTATTTTAAAAAAAAAAAAAAATATCTTCCTGTTTTCCACTACATGAAAATATGAAAGCATAAAACCAGCCTTAATTTTTTGACAAAAATAGTTTTGTTAAGGAGGTATACTCATTTTTCAAAAATATATCGTAAATTTATTGATTTTTTCCGTAAATATTTTTTTAAATTTTAATTAAGAAGGTAACGTAACCCTTCTATCCAAGATACCTTTTTCAATTAATATTTAATCCAGATTTTGAAATTTGCCGGTTTTCCCATATAATTTTAATGTTTGTTTTTTATTTTTTATTTATTCTAAGAGCTAACTTCAGTTTGTATATTTCTTTCGACTACCAGTTGGCAGTTACAAAACCAAATTTTATTTTGATATAAATTTTAGGTTTTTACGTCATTATGTTCAGGGGCGTATTTGTTATAAGGCTTACTAGCGCGAAATTTTTGGAGCGAAAATGGTAAATTTTAGGAGCGGGAAATTTTTGGAAAAAAATATAATTTTCAGTATTTACAAGTTTCTTTCGCTTTTTTTGATAAATAAAAAATAAGTTTTTTTTTTTGCTCCTCACTCATTTTTTTGATAGAAAAAGAAATAAAATGTACCAAGTGTGTGTTAAACACACACTAAGTAAGGATTTCGTAGTCAGTAGCTAAAATTTTTCACAATACTCGGGATAAAATATTTCCCGCTTTTATTTAACGTTAAAATTAATCTTTAATTTGCTTACATAACTTGTTTTTAATAAGCTAAATTATCAATAAGATTACTAATAAGATTGACTGTATTGCTAGAATTTTTCAGTCCTAATAATTTTGGTTCAAACTATACACCTTATTTTTAATGTTCATTATTTTTAATGTTCATTATTTTTTTTTCATTATTTTCTAAATAATCGTTTTGGTGTTATGAATTTTTTAGCGTTTTCTTTCAAAAAAATCTACACGTTATTCTAAATATTCATAATCTCTGTCCATAATGTTTTCAAAATGTGGGCTGGGGGACCACAATTTTTAATTTATAAAAAAATATTTCCCGAAAAGCATTTTTAAAATGCGTTTCATTAATACCCATCAAATTTTTTTTAACACTTATCAATAACTTCACTGAAATTAAACTCTAAAAGCAAAACTCAACTTTCTGTACTTCACGTCAACAAATTAGACCACACCCTTACATCACTGTATTAAATTTCTAATTTTTAGGTCGAACATTTTTAATGGAAACTACTTACAGAGAAGGATGGACGGACGAACGTACACTGAAATGAATCCATTCATTTTCCTATTCGTCAATTTTCATGCGAAATTAAAAGAAAGAATACATTTTATGATCCCAAAAGACGGAAATACTATTTTAATAAAGTATTTACAATAATTATATAGTATACTTGTATATTTCTATCTTATCTGTAATAACTTCGATTTATTATTCCATCATAAGACCTAAGCAACAATTAGTCTATTTATTAAATATTTTTATTATTAAGCTTGTCATACAATTTTTATTCGTTTAGAATGGAAAAAAATCTGTTTTAATTTTCATAACACCGCACTCTTACTGGTCGTTATTTTAAAATCAATATCCATAAAAAAACATACGCAATAACCATAATAACTCACCATACTCTATTTTCTATGTTTGTTGAGCCCGTTGAGCCAGTCAGCCAGACGTATTGAATAAAATATGACTTTTTACAACACAAACAATAAAAATGAATAAAATTGTATATTTATAAAAACGACATTATAATATCAAAGGTGGATAAATACACGGTCTAACTAACTATTATAATATATCTACACTATTGTCGAACAGTTTGGAAACATTAATTCAATAAAACTATCTGTGGATAGACGCTAATCACATTTATTTGGTGTAAAATATGAATTTTTAGTAGACATATTAATCATATTTAATTACACTTATATTGCTACAAAAAACATAAATTTATGGCTTGAATATTAGATTCTGATTTCATCAAAGTAACCATCTCTTTTCTTGATGACTTGCTCACAAATTTTGGATATCCGTTTAGAAGTTTATCAAAATATTCTTTCTCCAATTTTTTAATTTATTTTTTAAGAATGTCTGGAGCTGTTCTGCACTAGATGGAGAACGATTTCTGACCAGCTACGCACCTACTTTTAGAGAACAGTTGTCTGTTGTGTTATTATACGAAATGGTAATAAAACATGACTGTGTATTGATCAAAAACAATACGAGAGATTACCGACAAAAGATGTAAAAACTTTTACAATTTTTAGTTGTTTTTATGGTATGGACTAATTTTTTTTTTATTTACAAACTAATTTATTAAAATGTCTGGAAAATAAATTTTATAATGTGCAAAAATTTGTTTGATTCCAAACTTTTGAATGGTAGTGTAGGTATATAGGTACCCACCTAAGTACATAAAATATCTATATCAAAATAGACATGTATTTATGTATATTTTGTACAATGTGTTCCTACATTTACCTATGTTCAAAGGTATAGTGTTAAAAGAGTGGTTAAACTTTCTGAGCAAATACAACTTTCATTCTGTTTGTAACTAACTTTTATCCCTTTTAGAGCTTCAAAGCCTCTGTCTAAACAAATTTTTGTATCGTCCCGATGACAAACGGCTTTATCTAACATTCATGCCCTACGTCATTTCTGTCCGAATTCTAATTTGTGAGTGAATCAATTGAATAATTTTCCATCTTTTCTTTGAAAAATTCTTGCCTTTACAAAAGAAGTAAATTTTTTTCCTTATACTGCTTTATCCCAATGACGTCTGGCGACTTAATTTGACCAGAGTTTACATATTCCGGACAATATTTGTATAAGATTTTTGTTAGAAAAAATTAAATATGTAACTATTAGTGGATTTAGTTTTAAGTTTAAAAAACTGCACAGCATATAAACATTTAACAATGAAGCGACGTCTCGAATAATGACACCAGTCTGAAAGAGAAGGTGTAAATACACAATAGCGAACGCAATCTATAAGAAGTAGCCTCAAATCGACGCGACGTTCTGAACCTTAAGTTAGTATCATATTGATACTGATTACCATACTTTGCCTTCTGATAACTACAGCTTCGCAATGTAACTATATGGACAGGAAAGTAAAAATGTTCATATGATAAGTTGTTAAAAGGTTATTTGACTGATGTCCAAAAAAATGTTGTCAGTGCAGCAAAAAAGAGTAGAGCTATAAAAAATACACTGAAGAAATTTTTAAAATAATTATGTAAGAATAATTTATTTCGTCACTTTTCACTAAATTAAACTGTTCAATCATGAGCTATAGCTTTTCAGTAATTAACTCATCTTTAATTGTATTTTATCTGAAATGTACCTATATCCGTGTTGACATCGAAATCAACGAATATTTCCAGATCTTCTGTATATGTGACATTAAACAGAGTAAAATTTGAACTCATCTTGTCCAGTAGTTCTGACGTTATCACTAGTATTAACCTTACGGATAAATTGAAATTTTTAGTCTAATTTTTCCTTGAAAAATTATTTATACAGCCTATAGGATAAGAACCGGACAAAGCGAGAATAGGGGCGCTATCCGTTTTCGGAACCATAGACACGATTCTGAAGAAAAAAATGTCGGATATATATATATATATATATATATATATATATATATATATATATATATATATATATATATATATATATATATATATATATATATATATATTCCTTCTACCATTTGACATGTGTAGGGCACCCCTATGGAAGAAAAGAGCTGAAATTTGGTAAGTTGGGTTCATTCCGATGCACAAAAATACTATCAAAATGGGGTCAAATTTTGGATCCGACCCAAACTTTAAGGGGGTGGTGGGGGGCAACAAAACAATAAAACTTTTCCAAACTGGGTAGAAATAATGTTTCGGCCAATTATCTACAATATGGCCAAAATTCAGCTTCCTAGGATGATTTGGAGTGAGTAGAGGCGAAAAAAAGTATTTTGGCTGGATCTAACACGCCCACAGCCTCCGTGTAGGGTTAGAATTCGGTATATCGACAAAGTTCGTATCTAGGTTGTGCTTTTTGGAGGTTTTAATATCTTACCCCCAACCTCACCATTTTTAAGCCACAATTTCATGCTTTTTCGACGTTTTCAAAGTTTGTACCACTCGCACAGGTCACCCAAATAAACCTGAGTGAGTATCAAGGGGGTGCCTTTTGTGGACCTCAACTTTTAACCCTTACCCCCACCATTTTTATGACAAAAGAACATTTTCCTTGTTTTTAACAGTTTTTTGTTCGGATCAAAATCTCCGCCAATAAGCCTAGAGGGCTGAAATTTTGTGTATAGGTTAAGTTAATAGCCAGCCACTGCTTTTTGAAGGTTTCAACTTTTAACCCTTACCGCCACGTTTTTTACACCAATATTTCCTTGATTTTTTTGCTTATTTTCTAAGACGCCTAGAGACTCTCATAGTAAACCTAGAAGGCTGAAATTTTGTATATATCTGTAGGCACTCAGTCAATATCGAGGGTGTGCCCTTTAGGGGTTCCACATTACCTTGCCCCCACTTTTCACATTTTTACATCGGAATTCGATAGCGTTGTTATGTATGATTAAATGTGATTTATATCGATAACAATACAGTAGCCAGACTAAATTTAAAGAAACAAATGAAATACGTATATGTAAGTAATTTAAAAATGTTATTGATGTTATTTTTTTTTATTTTATTTTCGAGTATAAAATAGAAACTTTGGATTTTTAGTCGAATTTTCTCCGAAAAATTAGACTTATACAGTCTATACGATAAGAGCTGCGAGAGGCGAGAGTAGGGGCGCTATCCGTTTTCGGACCCGTAGAACACGAATATGTAGAAAAAAAAATGTCTGATATATATATATATATATATTCCCGCCACCTTTTAATTTGTGTAGGGCCCCCCTATGGAAGTTAAGAGATGAAATTTGGTAAATGGGGCTCATCTTCGAGGCACCTCATACTATCAAAGCGGGGTCAAATTTTGGGCAAATGTTTTTTCTGACCCGACCTTTAAGGGGGTGGTGGGGGGCGGAGAAGCAATAAAACTTTTTCAAACCGGTTTTAAATAATGTTTCGGTCAATTATCTACAACATATCCAAAATTCAGCTTCCTAGGATGATATGGTGGGAGTAGAGGGGGGAAAAAACGATTTTCGCTGGATCTAACAGGCCCCCAGCCCCCCAGAATTAACGTAGAGGGTTGATATTTGGTGTGTTGATAAAGTTCGTACCTAGGTTGTACTTTTTGGAGGTTTTAATATTTTACCCCCACCCCCCTCATTTTTAAGCTACAATTTCATGCATTTTCGACGTTTTCGAAGTTTGTACCACTCGCACAGGTCACCCGAATAAACCTAGAGGGCTGAAATTTTGTATTCGGATTGAGTTAGTATCAAGGGGGTGCCTTTTGGGGGTCTCGACTTTTAACCCCTACCCCCACCATTTTTATACCCAAAAGAACATGATTTTTCTTGTTTTTTAACAGTTTCGTTCGGGTCAAAATCTCCCCAAATAAACCTAGAGGGCTGAAATTTGGTGTACAGGTTAACCTAATAGCCAGACACTGTTTTTTGGAGGTTTCAACTTTTAACCCTTACCCCCACGATTTTTACGCCAATATTTCCTTAATTTTTTTGCTTGTTTTCTAACACGTCTAGAGACTCCATAAGGAAACCTAGAGGGCTTAAATTTTGTACGTGTATTCAGTTAGTATCCAGCTAGTACCTTGTAGGGAGTCCACATCACTTTTCCGCCCACTTCTCCCATTTTTACATCGGAATTGAATGCTATTGTTAAATGTGTTTTAAAAGCATTATGTTTATTCTAAATACAAGTAGGCGAATATGTAGTAATTTTAAAAAATTTAAAAAAAACGCCGTGAGCAGCGGGGCCCCATCACGGTAGTCGAATTTTCCCCTTCATCTTCGGTATTGAATGTTTACAAGCGAAATGTGATTGAAAGTCTACAACCGAATTGTCATTTTGTTGGTTTCAAAACTGGTCATGAGTGTTCGGCTGATCGAGGCTTTAAAAAAAGGTTTTAAGTATTTAAGGGCTGTATCTCAGTAAATTTCAATTTTGTGCCGAAAACAGGTAGCAGAACAAAAACCAACACAATTCGTACGAGGGCATTCCTGCCCATGTTTATCCGCTAATTGCCTTTATGTTTTAGTTTTAAATATTAAAAAAGGACCTTAAATAGTAAACTGGAAGGCCTTTATAAAGATATTTTTTTTTTCAAAAAAAATAAAAATAAAAAATAAAAAAAATAAAAAATAAAAAATTATTTCTTCGGTATTGAGTGTCTACAAGCGAAATATAATTGAAAGTCCACAAGCGATTTGTAATTTTGGTGGTTTCAAAACTGATAATGAGTGTCCGGTTGATCGGGGCTTTATAAAAGATTTTAAGTTTTTAAGGGCTGAATCTCAGTAAATTTCAATTTTGTGCCGATAGAAGTTAACAGGGAAAAAGCCAACACAATTCGTACGAGGGCATTTCTATCCATGCTTATCCGCCAATTGCCTTTGTGTTTTACTTTTAAATATTAAAAAAAGAACTTAAATAGTAAACTGCAAGGCTTTTATGAAGATATTTTTTCTTTCCAAAAAAATCCAAAATTTCTATTTTATAAATAATAAAAATCCAAAATTCCTAAATAATAATTAAATAAATAAATAAACAGTGACTTTAATAACATTTGCAAATTACTTAATATATATGTATTTCATTTGTTAAAAAATTGTATTCACTTTTTTAGTCGAATTTTCTCCGAAAAATTAGACTTATACAGTCTATACGATAAGAGCTGCGAGAGGCGAGACCAGGGGCGCTATCCGTTTTCGGACCCGTAGAACACGATTATGTAAAAAAAAAAGATGTCTGATATATATATATATATATATATATATATATATATATATATATATATATATATATATATATATATTTTCCCGCAACCTTTTAATATGTGTAGGGCCCCCCTATGGAAGTTAAGAGATGAAATTTGGTAAGTGGGGCTTATTCCGATGCACAACAATACTATCAAAGTGGGGTCAAATTTTGGGCAAATTTTTTTCCGGACCCGACCTTTAAGGGGGTGGTGGGGGGCGGAAAAGCAATAAAACTTTTCCAAACCGGTTTTAAATAATGTTTCGGTCAATTATCTACAACATATCCAAAATTCAGCTTCCTAGGATGATATGGTGGGAGTAGAGGGGGGAAAAACGATTTTCGCTGGATCTAACAGGCCCCCAGCCCCCCAGAATTAACGTAGAGGGTTGAAATTTGGTGTGTTGATAAAGTTCGTACCTAGGTTGTGCTTTTTGGAGGTTTTAATATTTTACCCCCACCCCCCTCATTTTTAAGCTACAATTTCATGCATTTTCGACGTTTTCGAAGTTTGTACCACTCGCACAGGTCACCCGAATAAACCTAGAGGGCTGAAATTTTGTATTCGGATTGAGTTAGTATCAAGGGGGTGCCTTTTGGGGGTCTCGACTTTTAACCCCTACCCCCACCATTTTATACCCAAAAGAACATGATTTTTCTTGTTTTTTAACAGTTTCGTTCGGGTCAAAATCTCCCCAAATAAACCTAGAGGGCTGAAATTTGGTGTACAGGTTAAGCTAATAGCCAGACACTGTTTTTTGGAGGTTTCAACTTTTAACCCTTACCCCCACGATTTTTACGCCAATATTTCCTTAATTTTTTTGCTTGTTTTCTAACATGTCTAGAGACTCCATAAGGAAACCTAGAGGGCTGAAATTTTGTACGTGTATTCAGTTAGTATCCAGCTAGTACCTTGTAGGGAGTCCGCATCACTTTTCCCCCCACTTCTCCCATTTTTACATCGGAATTGAATGCTATTGTTAAATGTGTTTTAAAAGCATTATGTTTATTCTAAATACAAGTAGGCGAATAGTAATTTTAAAAAATTTAAAAAAAAGTGAACTTACTTTTATGACAAATGAAATACATACATATTAAGTAATTTAAAAATGTTATTAAAGTCACTGTTTATTTATAAATTAGGAATTTTGGATTTTTAGTATTTATAAAATAGAAATTTTGGATTTTTTTGGAAAGAAAAAATATCTTTATAAAGGCCTTCTAGTTTACTATTTAAGGTCCTTTTTTAATTTTTAAAACTAAAACATAAAGGCAATTAGCGGATAAACATGGGCAGGAATGTCCTCGTACGAATTGTGTTGGCTTTTTTTCCGCTACCTGTTTTCGGCACAAAATTGAAATTTACTGAGATACAGCCCTTAAATACTTAAAACCTTTTTTTAAAGCCTCGATCAGCCGAACACTCATCACCAGTTTTGAAACCAACAAAATGACAATTCGGTTGTAGACTTTCAATCACATTTCGCTTGTAGACATTCAATACCGAAGATGAAGGGAAAAATTCGACTACCGTGATGGGGCCCCGCTGCTCACGGCGTTTTTTAAAATTTTTTAAAATTACTATTCGCCTACTTGTATTTAGAATAAACATAATGCTTTTAAAACACATTTAACAATAGCATTCAATTCCGATGTAAAAATGGGAGAAGTGGGGGGAAAAGTGATGCGGACTCCCTACAAGGTACTAGCTGGATACTAACTGAATACACGTACAAAATTTCAGCCCTCTAGGTTTCCTTATGGAGTCTCTAGACATGTTAGAAAACAAGCAAAAAAATTAAGGAAATATTGGCGTAAAAATCGTGGGGGTAAGGGTTAAAAGTTGAAACCTCCAAAAAACAGTGTCTGGCTATTAGCTTAACCTGTACACCAAATTTCAGCCCTCTAGGTTTATTTGGGGAGATTTTGACCCGAACGAAACTGTTAAAAAACAAGAAAAATCATGTTCTTTTGGGTATAAAAATGGTGGGGGTAGGGGTTAAAAGTCGAGACCCCCAAAAGGCACCCCCTTGATACTAACTCAATCCGAATACAAAATTTCAGCCCTCTAGGTTTATTCGGGTGACCTGTGCGAGTGGTACAAACTTCGAAAACGTCGAAAATGCATGAAATTGTAGCTTAAAAATGAGGGGGGTGGGGGTAAAATATTAAAACCTCCAAAAAGCACAACCTAGGTACGAACTTTATCAACACACCAAATTTCAACCCTCTGCGTTAATTCTGGGGGGCTGGGGGCCTGTTAGATCCAGCGAAAATCGTTTTTCCCCCCTCTACTCCCTCCATATCATCCTAGGAAGCTGAATTTTGGATATGTTGTAGATAATTGACCGAAACATTATTTAAAACCGGTTTGGAAAAGTTTTATTACTTTTCCGCCCCCCGCCACCCCCTTAAAGGTCGGGTCCGAAAAAAAATTTGCCCAAAATTTGACCCCACTTTGATAGTATTGTTGTGCATCGGAATAAGCCCCACTTACCAAATTTCATCTCTTAACTTCCATAGGGGGGCCCTACACATATTAAAAGGTTGCGGGAAAATATATATATATATATATATATATATATATATATATATATATATATATATATATATATATATATATATATATATATATCAGACATCTTTTTTTTTTACATAATCGTGTTCTACGGGTCCGAAAACGGATAGCGCCCCTGGTCTCGCCTCTCGCAGCTCTTATCGTATAGACTGTATAAGTCTAATTTTTCGGAGAAAATTCGACTAAAAAGTGAACATACTTTTATGACAAATGAAATACATACATATTAAGTAATTTAAAAATGTTATTAAAGTCACTGTTTATTTATAAATTAGGAATTTTGAATTTTTAGTATTTATAAAATAGAAATTTTGGATTTTTTTGGAAAGAAAAAATATCTTTATAAAGGCCTTCCAGTTTACTATTTAAGGTCCTTTTTTAATATTTAAAACTAAAACATAAAGGCAATTAACGGATAAACATGGGCAGGAATGTCCTCGTACGAATTGTGTTGGCTTTTCTTCTGCTACCTGTTTTCGGCACAAAATTGAAATTTACTAAGATACAGCCCTTAAATACTTAAAACCTTTTTTTAAAGCCTCGATCAGCCGAACACTCATCACCAGTTTCGAAACCAACAAAATGACAATTCGGTTGTAGACTTTCAATCACATTTCGCTTGTAGACATTCAATACCGAAGATGAAGGGGAAAATTCGACTACCGTGATGGGGCCCCGCTGCTCACGGCGTTTTTATTTATAAAATAGAAATTTTGGATTTCTTTGGAAAGAAAAAATATCTTCATAAAGGCCTTCCAGTTCACTATTTAAGGTCCTTTTTATATCGTCGAACCTCGGCTTAATTCGACGATATAATAATTTTGTTGTGTGACCAAAGGAAGATTATTAACATTATTATTATTATTATAGAAGAGTTCATTTACGTTTCTATGAAAATTTATTCTCACTTTGCTGGGGCTATTTTTAAAACAGAAAAAAAAACTATTAATGAAATTTTTTAACCAAAACAGATAGTTTGACATTCAAATAGTCGTACTATTATTAAATTTAAGGCTAACTTAACAACCAGAGACAAGAAAACACCCGAATAACATTAAAAAATTTCCCACGTCCCTGTGTACAAATATATGTATTATACTGATGTTGAAAGCGTAGTTTACACGATACAATAATTTTTTCTTACTGTCCCATAATTAGAAGATATCTTTAAATTTGATACTGAACAATATTAATTTCCTATAATAGCTTTGAGGACATTTAATAGCAAATTAAATATATTTTTTTATTCATTTTGCATGTTCAAAAGCTAATTTATTGGAATTTATAACTTAGTAAGTTGTAATTGACTATTAAGTGATGTGTCACATGTGACACATGTAAACTGAACTATACATATTTTGTTTTCAGAATAGCTAGTGTCATCTCTGTTCGAATTTATATACTATAATACCGGCCATTTCAAAAGATTAACATAATTTTTTGTATTTTTTCAAATAAATTTATATTTTACAGTTAATTACGGGTAAATTGACTACACTGAGAGAAAAATGGCAACTTAAAAATAAATACGGTCATTATTATTTCAATAATGTCCAACTTAACAAAAAAATGATATTGGAAATCCTTATTTTATTTTATTTAATAATATTTTCTACTTTGAATTAATGTTGTTTTCATATACTTTGTGCACACGATATGAAATCAATATTGTTTTTACGTTGAACAGCATTATTTCAAGCTTTTTACAATATTAACTCGGAAGGTAAGTTTCCAGCATATTAAATCAATAAAAAACGTTATTAAATCAATAAGAAAGATTGTCAAATCAATATGGCGACATTTTAATCTGAAATGGAAACAATTTAAACACATTCATTCGCTATAGTCATACCTAAACAAACTGAATTTCACAGTTGGTAAGTTGTGTTCAGATACTAAATTTTTTGTGTGAAAAAATGTCGGGAATTAAAAGTGATTTATAATTAATGTTAATCGATGGTGTGATAGTGTGGTGAAATAGTTAATTTGTGGTGAAATCAGTTAAATGAAAAGGACGAAGACGCCGAAAAATTAACCAAGTGGTTACAGCAGTCTGGCTTGGAAAACATTTTGCCATATTTACAAAGTAAGTTTTCTTACTTCAATTTCTTATATGTGCCAAATATTATTTTTGGGGATACTACGATTAGTACGGCGCCAAGATTTGATGACACTTCCTTATATAACTTGACAAAATAAAACGAAAAACAAGAATAAAATTTTTCGAGATCTCGCTTCGTTGTCGAGATATCGATCGTTAAACTTGTATTTAAGGTTACCCTTTGCCCGAAAGTTAGGCTTGTTATGACAATAAACTTCGATTTTTGATATAAAAACTAAGTGGTGAGGTTAGTTAAGGTTACCCTTTGCCCGAAGGTTGGGCCAGTTTTGACAATAAACTTCGATTTTTGATATAAATATATTTCACCAATATTTCACCAAATACAATATATCCGAATTTCATGAAAACTTAAATACAAGTTTAACGATCGATGTCTCGAAAACTAAGGCGAATTTCAAAATTTTTTACTTTTTATTTTTTGCTTAGAATGCCAAAATCTATCAGATCCGCTTGTCAAATTTTGTCGCCTCGGATATCGTACTCGTGCCCACATCCCATACATACAATATATTGGAATTCAAAAACAAGTTTAACTCGAAAACGAAGCGAGATCTCGAAAAATTTTATTCTTGTTTTTCGTTTTATTTTGTCAAGTTCTATAAGGAAGTGTCATCAAATCTTGGCGCCGTACTTATCGTAGTCTTGCCTTATTTTTTATTTGATTTCAAATAAATCGTTAGAAAACTTCTGCTAATGCTAGAAACTAGAAATTAAGTTTGAGCGTCCATTGGAACAGATTGATAGCAATTACAACTAATTTTTTATATTTTATACAGTTTGAATCTGTTGATTGTTTTGCTAATGTTTGTTCCATAAGAGATGTGAGATCGTTGATGTGTTGGGAATAACTATTGATGTTTATCTTTCTTTTCTGTGCTTTTTCAGGAATACTACTTTATCCCACGGGAAGGTAAAAAAACACCTGTGGTAGGCTGTATCAAAAAGATGTGAACAGCAAAGTCAAGAAGAGGAAAACGAAGACGCTATCTCCAGTCGACTCAGTAGCAGAATCCACAGCGCAGTCAGCAGCAGATTCAGTTGAAGAAAACTCGGAAATAGATAGTTCTATTGCTTTAGCTCTTAAAGTGTCATTAGGCAGAGATACAGCGAATTGGAATGAAGTGTGTGACAAATGGCAAAAAACCTTTGTTATACGGCGAAAGGAATTGTCAACTTTAAGCAACATTGACTTTTTAAAGGCCTGGCCTATTTATGCCGATTCCAGAAGCTCAGATTTGGTAACTAAAATTCTATGTGAATTAAAATAAATTTTAATCAAAAAACGATTTATTTCAGATGAAAAAAGGCTTCAACCTCCTATATCCCAACAAAGAGCATATGTTGTATGCGAAATGGGACAAATTTAAGAAATAAATTCAAAGATTTTATGAGACAGAACCGCGGAATGATTATTGCAAGGAGCTTTGTACAATAGCTAAGTGCACCGCAAATAAAGGTAATAATGTAATTTAAGTAAAATTAAAAATGAATAACATTTGTTATTGTTTAGATTCCCAAGACTATATTTTTGCAACACTTCTCAACGGAATACTGCCTTGTTCAGCGAGATTTAAGGACAATTCTGGAAAATGCAGCAGAAAAGCCACTATTTCAGATGCAAAAGAAAGTTTTGCCGTTCGACTTTTGTGCATCAATGATTACGAGAAACAAATTGATGAGCTTGTCCCAAATTACTTTTCTTCTGGACAGTGAGACAGGAATATACAAATATCTCAAAAGCAAGCTAAGTGCGCTTCAAAACAAGTGTAATGTGATTAAAAATAAAAGTAAGCGACTTTGGCTTACGCCGATACGAAATGGCCCATTTCAAAGGTTTGCTGTAAAATTCTTTTAATTTTAATAATATATAGGTAACTATACCCGGTTATATACCCAGGTATTATATAACTATACCCGGTTATATAATACATAATAGCTATTATTTAAGAATATTTTTGTTTAAATTCTTGTTCCTTATCTTTTATTAGTAAGAGATATAAAATTTATTATAGGGATTCTATATAAATGTAGAGTCCCTATAATAAAAATAGAGTCGTGACATGTCAGCCATTTTCTATCCAAAACAGAGCGGGAAGCTTCAAAATTAATTATCACATATTTAAGTAAATGTTTTTGAATACATAATTATTGTTAATAAGTTATGAATTTATGAACAATTAAAAAATTTTGATTTAATTATTCTTTCTAGGTTAAACTAAATGATTTTTGTCAATATTTAATTTATTTCCAATCTATTTTACGCAAACTTGGGACAAAAAATACCGGAACCAATCAGCGTTCCGCACACATGTCACGATTCTAATGCTCTAATGTAGAGTGCCTATAATAAATAGAGTGATGACATGTGTGCTGAACGCTGATTGATTCCGGCATATTCTATCCAAAGTTTGCGTAAAATACATTGGGAATAAATTAAATGTTAACAAAAACCATTTAGTTTAATTTAGAAAGAATAATTAAATTAAAAATTTTTAATTGTTCATTAATTCATAACTTATTATGGTTTATTTCACTTAAATTTAACCATGTTTCATCACCTTGAATTTAAATAATTTCCGTTTTCTTGGCTTTATCTCTTTCATTATTGCATTTACGTAAATTTTAGATTTGCAGTTTGTTTTTAGAAAAGAATAGAAGATTGATTTGCTTTGAATATAAGAATTATTTAATTTTTTAACGATAACTCATGATCAGTTGTATTTGAAATGAGGTATAACAATAATTATGTACTCAAAAATATTCACTCAAACATGTGATAATTAATTTTGAACCTTCCCGCTCTGTTTTGGATAGAACATGGACGACATGTCACGACTCTATTTATTATAGGGACTCTACTCTAATTTAGAGTCCCTATAATAAATAGAGTCGTGACATGTCTGCTGAACGCTGATTGGTTCTGGCATTTTGTATCCAAAGTTTTCGTAAAATATATTGGAAATAAATTAAATGTTAACAAAAACCATTTAGTTTAATATAGAAAGAATAATTAAATTAAAAATTTTTAATTGTTCATTAATTCATAATTTATTATCGATAATTATATACTCAAAAATATTCACCCAAATATGTGATAATTAATTTTGAAGCTTCCCGCTCTGTTTTGGATACAAAATGGATGACATGTCACGACTCTATTTATTATAGGGACTTTACTCTAATTTAAAGTCCCTATAATAAATAGAGTCGTGACATGTCTGCTGAACGCTGATTGGTTCCCGCATTTTGTATCCAAAGTTTTCGTAAAATATATTGGAATTAAATTAAATGTTAACAAAAACCATTTAGTTTAACATAGAAAGAATAATTAAATTAAAAATTTTGAATTGTTCATTAATTCATAATTTATTATCAATAATTATATACTCAAAAATATTCATCCAAATATGTGATAATTAATTTTGAAGCTTCCCGCTCTGTTTTGGATACAAAATGGATGACATGTCACGACTCTATTTATTATAGGGACTTTACTCTAATTTAGAGTCCCTATAATAAATAGAGTCGTGAAATGTCTGCTGAACGCTGATTGGTTCCGGCATTTTGTATCCAAAGTTTTCGTAAAATATATTGGAATTAAATTAAATGTTAACAAAAACCATTTAGTTTAACATAGAAAGAATAATTAAATTAAAAATTTTGAATTGTTCATTAATTCATAATTCATTATCAATAATTATATACTCAAAAATATTCACCCAAATATGTGATAATTAATTTTGAAGCTTCCCGCTCTGTTTTGGATACAAAATGGATGACATGTCACGACTCTATTTATTATAGAGACTCTACTCTAATTTAGAGTATGTGGATAAATAACCGCAACCAAATAACCGTGTACAAAATAACTGAATGACAAGATAAACTTAGACAAAATAACTGTGGACAAAATAACCGAACGATAAAATAACTGTACGACAAAATAACCGAACAATCAAATAAACATCGTTAATTATTCTTTTGAGTTAGGGTACATGCGGCTGTGATATGATTAAGATTTTTCTTGCTCCCAATATATAAAAGATGGCTAAATTGCAATAGACCTTAGATGTTGGTATTTAAACTATTGCATTTAAAACGAACGTTAATGGGTGAAAACTATTGTATTTAAAAAGCTAGGCTTGGGAAAGATTAATTTGAAAAATCAAATAGTAGATGATATAATACCCCTGTCGCAGCATTCTGCATAACATAGCGAATTTCCGTTTATAGAAATTAGTTTTTCTCGGAAACTAATTGACATAGAACAATAGTTTAAAGAGCTTTTTTATGTAATTTTTTCTCCTCTTTTAAATGGTGTTAAGAAATTTAGCAAAAATTTTTGAATAAGTGGAAATTTTGGCAAAAAACTAATTTTTTACAAGAACAAAAACCATGCTCCTGGCATCCGACGTGTCTGGCTGAAGAACTCATTCAAGGGTTTGGGACTTTCAATGTTTTCAACAAATTTCGTAAATATTAGATACTTCGTTCGAGAGTTATCGCGCGGACACATATATACATATCGCTCGTTTTCTGTCCCAATCTCTCCAAGTTTTGGACACACAACATAAACGTATTTAAATCTGTGTTTTCATCACAATGAACTTAAGATTTATGCTAATTACTAATAAGATATAATATAAAAATCTCATGTCACAATGTTTGGCTAGGATAAGCTCTGAAACTACTGAACCGATTTTGATGTGAGACGATATTACTTAGTGCGTGTCAAACACGCACTTGACGAATTTTATTTAATATTTAAAAATAAAATACAAAGGAAATTGGCGGATAAGTATGGGTCGGAATGTCCTCGTACGAATTATGTTGGCTTTTTTCCTGCTAACTGTTATCAGCATAAAATTAAAATTTACTGAGATTCAGCACCTAAAAATTTAAAACCTTTTTTTAAAGCCCCGATCAGCCGGACACTCATCATCAGTTTTGAAATCACCAAAATGACAAGTCGCTTGGAGACTTTCAATCACATTTCGCTTGTAGACATTCAATACCGAAGATGAAGGGAAAAATTCGACTTCCGTGATGGGGCCCCGCTGCTCACATCGTTTTTTTATTTTCTCTATATGGCAAATCACATGACATCGCGTGACAAATATAAGAAGTTACTAACTTAACAGAAAATATTTGGCTATCTCAAAAAGGCTATATTTTTAAATTCGAAATGAACGTGTTAACAAAATCGATGATTCATATACAAAAGATATTGCAAGAAGCCTCATTAATTTCAAAGCAAAATTGTTTTCATAAATTACGTGGCAGGATAACTTTGAATTTTTTTTATCACTGTGTTTTCTTTTTTTTAGATTCTTCTTAGAATGGAAAAAAGTGTCAGCAAGGTAAGATAGTAGTAACCTACCATTTCGGCAATCAATTTTTCTTCAGAATGGGGTCACAGTATGGGTTGGTATGATATATGAACTTTCTTACCTAGAGTGTACTAAAGACAAGATTTCGGAAAATTTTTATTTTGAAAATTTTCAGTTTGCAACAACTATACTCCCGACTGCTGCTCTTAAAAACGCCTCCATCTACATCTAAAAATGTAAAATAAATTTTGATTCTTTGCAATCTTTAAACTAAATTATCTTAAAATAAAACATAACAACTTTCTCCACAGTCAGATTACAATAATTTAACGTAACCAATATGGTTGCGTAATTTTAGAGACTGCTACTTATTGAAGCAATAAGTCAATCTTTTGGACCTTCAATCTTAACTTACCCACTTTGGTTACCCTTTGTATTACTACATATTGTTTTAGTATTTTTTGCTTCAGCTACAATTGCACCTTTGCACTTGCTTTTCAGCAATATATATTCCTCGCATTTAAGTTTAAAAACGTCACTACTCTGGTAGATTCTGTACATAATCAACAAATACTGTACCATTATTAATATAAAAAGCAGTAGTCATAAAACATTTTATAGTACTAACACGATAACAATAATATTGAAACGTAAATTATGAAAATCTTAATTAGCAGCAAAATAACATAAAAGGAATCAACTTTTTTCCATGAATAATTTAATGCTAATATAAATTTATTGTTATATACTATACATTTCCATTCAAGTGTTATAACTAACAACTCAATTTGCATTTTCATCGATAAAATTATTCCTCAAAACAGTAGAGGTATGTAAAGAGACTAAAATTGTATTTGTACAGAAGTTAACAGGCAAGTTAAAGATCTGTTTCCAAAAGTATCCAGCTTATGTTCAATAAGTATTATATAAAAAAAGTTTTAAAAATTCACGTTTAATATCACATACGACGGATAAAGATTACCCAATTTTGGATTACATTGAAATTTAGAACATGGAATTCCAGCGACTTTTATTTAAAACTTCTGGAAGCTTTCTCGTTGTGGGTTTTTAAACCGCTTTTATTTAAAACAATGCCGCGAATATACTTAATATACAGTACTAAAAAATAGATCGCTTTTAATAGCTGACTGCGAGACTGGAACTTATTTGATTAATACACGGAGAGAAAAATCATATAATTTTTGTAGATAAAATTTCAGAAAAATTACCATGCTCTCTTATAATGCGTGCGCGATTGACGACCAAAATAAAAAATATGTGCTAGTATGGTAAAATTTAATGTGCTAACACAACTTTTATCACACTCTTATGCATATATGTTATAGTTTAATTCTTGTTGTCGTACTCTTTCATTTGCGCATCTGACCCGCAACCTTATGTTGCTTGGACGGTACCTGTAAAAACTTCAAACCTGTAGGAACCTGTAAGAACTTTATGATGCATACAAAAATAGACTAAATATATGATGCATACAAAAATAGACTAAAAATAGACTAAAGATAGTGAAGTAACAAAATGATGAATTAAACGGTGACATCCCCGTCCTCTAACACAGTGTAATGAATACTGCTTGCTGCTTGTAAGACAGTCTAATGGATCAAGGTGTTTAGTCTGACCATTCCGACCAAATTGGTCGTCCGAATCTATGGTTGGCTATGTGACCTGCTATGAGTGAGGTACATTTCAACAGCGTTCACAACACACACAACCTTCTTTTTTTTTCTACTATTAGCAGATAGCATTTCAAATATTATAATACAGCATGGTAATTTTTGTAAGAAAAACAATTAAAAAATATTTTTTTGTCGGCAATGGAACTTTTTACTGTGCTATTTTACAAATTTTACGGAGCTAATATTACGGAAACAATATTCTATCCTTTAAATTTTCTATGATTAATTATAATTTTTATATTTTTACCGTACAAAATTGAATATGTTCGCCTTTTACACGTCGATTGTAGTGCTGAGCACAGTAATTTTTATATGAATTTTCTCTCAGTGTACGTTTTTAACCTTAGGTTTAAAATATTTTTCGAGATTTTTATTAGGATTTTAATTTTATAAGATTTTAACCCTAATAACACTTAATATACACCCATTTTTTTCTAATAGTTTTTGAGGATTTTTCAAATTTTTATTTTGGGGACAGCTAGTATTTTGGAGGTTAAAATTACTAATATCAACGATGTGATAACTAATAACAAACAAATGTCTGATAAGTAAATCAACTAATAAATGATTTACTTTCAAAATACCTGTATAAGTTAACTGATTAAGAAAAGATTCAGTAAGTTTTTTGAATATATTAATTTTCAAAATAAGCACTCTCAAAACAATTTCTTTGTTCAAACAATAAAAATTTCTTTGATTTTTTTCTTTGAATCAGAAAGCTATTTTTTTCAGTTCGAAGAAATATTTCTTTGACTAGGGTAAAAGCCCCGATTGTGGAACACTATTTTTAGGTATTTCATCAAACTTGCTTACAAAAATTAATAAATGAATTAAACACCCATTTTTTTTCTTAATAAGCATGAAACCAAGTTTTTTTAATCCAATGAATATGTTTTTAAGAAAATATAACCCAAAAATTTTGATTTATTAATGTTTTGTTTTATAATTTGTTGACATCTATAAAAAAACGGACAGAAAAACTTAACACCCTTTAAAAAATCAGCACATTGACACCTAAAAAAGAACACGTATGTACGAACATGAGATACATCAGATACATCTTTTGCCATCTTTTCACTCTATGACATAGAGTGACATCTAGTAGTAAATAGAATGTCAAATTAAAAAATATAGAATGGTTTAAATATTCGATAAAATAAACGACCAAAACCACAGAATATACCAAAATACCACAGAAAAATACTATATTTTGTTTCGCCATCTATGTATTTTGGTAAAGTTCTAATCAATTCTAAACCTTCTAAACTAACTTATCAAAATGGCGACAATTTTTCATTATTAATAAAATTTTGCAACTTTAAATCAATATTTTTTTATTTATCAATTGACGATACGCTCCGAAATAAAAAAAAATATTAAAAATTTTACGATTTTAAAGCAGTAAGTAAATATTTTAGACTCAAAAAGAAATTAAAGCTATTTATAATATAAATTTTTAGTTATTTTACGTACATGATTTTAGTTAAATACACAGGTTATATGTGTACTCAAAGAAATACACATATATATAAATTACATTTAAACCGAATAAAAAGATGATTTAGCTCTTATAATCTCTTAACTGGACTAATAAAAATTATTTGTATAGTTTTATTGCGCTAACTTCGAAAATTAACTGAAAAATGTTGAAATTTATAAGGCATGTGTTTCTATAAATAAGCATTGATCAAACGCAAAAGAGACACATTTAGCAAAAACTGTTTAATTTATATATGTATTTCTTTAATTAAGTAAAGAAACATTAAATGTGAGATGAATTTAAATTGAAAAACAATCATTCTATTAATAATAATTTTTGTTATCAGACGTTTCTTTCAGAAATAACTTCATTAAGATATAAATGTCAAAACTGTTTTTCTATTGGATCGCGTTCCACAAACGGGGCTTTTACCCTATTGAAAAAAATTTCTTCTAAGTATTTTTTGTATCAAAAAAATATTTTTTTGATTAAAAGAAATATTTTTTTAATTCATAGAAAGGATTTCAAAATATTTTAATTTTTGAACAAAGTAATCATTTTGAGAGTGCGTGAATACTCTGTAATCGACATGTAAGCTTCTTTTAAAACCTGGAGTAGGTTTTCTTTGACAATTTCAAGTAAGCCCAAATATGTACGAATCTAAGCTACGAATAGATAACGTGAATAAAGGGTAATCAATATTAGATGAGAAGAAATTATCTGTCGAATCTTCATCCTTTCGGCTTTAAGAATGATTCAAAGTTAATATGCAAGCATCATTTTTTAAATGCTTCTTTATATAAATTTTTTACACCGTATGACAAAATTCACTTCGCCAATATATGAAACTGTTCCTTATAATTGTTTGATTCTACATAATATTATGTGTATTAACAGAAAACTTCTGATCCAAACTGAATAAACCTGATTTGATGAATTTATTACATTTGGTATTCACTAAGCTTTATTTAATAAGACATCCTCAATTTAATAGAACATTTCTAATATACTAATATTTTCGAAATTTCATTTAAAACATTTATTGAATATTTATAAATAATTCCACGTCAAAATTAAGATTATACATAATTTCGAACACAGAAAACATCTCCACTAATAATAATCGGCACTTAATGGAATAGGAGTGTTTGGAACATATTATCAAATTTCATTATAATCCTTTTAGGAATACTATTAGTAAATATTGTAGTTTCTATCAAAGTCACCCTTGTGTAAATTAACCTATATTAAAGTTCATCTATAAGTCCATCAGTTTATTAATAACGCACATACTTGTATAGATAGAATCAAAGGAATATTTTCACTTCCTTTTTGTAACAACATACTACTCCGTCCCATTAGGGATTTACTGATCTCAAAACGACTAAGTATATTAGATAGTTTATTTTTTTAATTTTACTACCATTGGGATAATTGAGAGACATTATTTCAATAAATATAGAATTAAAATTGCATTTTAACATGAAAAGTAAGAAAGCCCAGGAATAATAAAATCTAAATCTAAAAGTGAAGCAGTTTGCACGGAGAAAAATGACAAACGGATTGTTATTTTGATTGTGAAGAAGTAGTAATTTTCTTAATCATTGGAAAGATTCTGCACATCTATATATGTTTTCATAAAAACTGACAATAATTTTTTTTTGTTTTAAATATTTAACTATAATTATGGTTTAATATTGTTCGCAAAAGGAGCGTGTATGAATCTTCCGTGACCCTATTATATAACTCCTCCTCTGCAAGCAATTTTTGCAGGGGCACCCCCACCAAAAATTCTGTTCGTACGAAAAATACAACTTTAATATCACTTGTTACAAAAATCAATTTTTGAAATTCATTCCAATATAATATTGCCCACCAAAGGTATATTTATCAGTTATAAAGGTTGTTGGGAATGTGATATTTTAAGACATCTGCAAATGCGGACGCGGTGCGGATTTTTTAAAAGTGATAACTTTAGACGAAGTTTTTAGCTCCTTCACGAGTATATTTTATCATAAATATTACGCTCGACTTGCCATTTCAAGATTTGATTTCATAAAATAATTTTTGAGAGCGTTAACAATTTTTTTATTTTTGAAGTAAATACCCCGTCAATTGGAAGAAAAGTGATTTTATGGGAAACACAATTAATCAAATAACATTATCAGATAGGTAGCTTAGCTTTTTTAATACTAATTAATATTTTATGATTTTTTTTATAAAATGAAACAACGGTAGAACAATTGTAACAAATTCAGTAGTGTCGATTGTAACATGTACAACTGACAAAAAATTTTAGTTGAACAAAATTAAACTTTATATTTTAGGTATGAATCGGAATAATAAAGGAGATACAAAAATCTTCCATTAATGGGATTAAAAAGAATGCTTATAATATGCAAAACGAAAAACTAGGATAGAAACTATATTCAATGATGTAGATATATATGAATTCAGTTAAAAGAGTAATAGAAAGAGAAACAATTCAGAGCTGTTGCCTGAGACTATGCTACTTGTCACCCTCCTTACTCAATATGTAAGGAAGAATTTTTAAAGCTGGATTAATTATAATAACTAACGTGTAAATTCAACTAAATAATGAGTGTTACAATTGAACCTAAGCTCTGTAACAATTGACCCTCTGTTGGTGACGATTGTAACATTACACTTTGGTCCACATAAATGCAGTTACTTTAATTATTAGTCAACATAGAGTATTTTTGTGCAGTTCATTAAAACCTGAAAAATGACCGTATCTTGTACCAAAAATTTAATTCTCTTTGACTAATAAATACAAATTTACTGGCTTGTATATTTTTTCTGTTACTATTGACACACCTCTCCCCTACTAATATCAAAAAAAAAAAATGAGAATTTCTGTATATGTGATAGCAATATATTCCAATTGTAGCATCATATGACTTAAAAAGAGAAAGCCTAAGAAGCCTCCGATCCAGTATTTCAAAAGATGATCCATGTTGCAAGTCGTAAACATCCGCATCCGCATTATATCCGTATTGAAGTAATGCAGATACGGACATCTGTAACAACCCTGTCTCTTATTATTTTCTCACACCCGACAATTATGAAATCACGTGTCGAAAATCGCCGTTATGTGTTTATGTTTACTTTCATTACTTCAATAACATAAATGTGCTAATATTACCTACCTATTATTAAACATGCAAGTACGGATATAACAATATTATTATCTGTAATATAAGCTAGAAATAGTATCATGCCTATTGTCACAGTATAATGGCATTAAACAAAATGAAAATTTTAATAATAGTTATCGTAAATTTACATGTCTTCTCCATAAATAATTAGATTGGATTGAAATTATATTGATACAAAAATTTGATTGTGAACAATTGTGCTTCCCTAGGCTATTAAAATAATTATTCTAAAGCACCTTTGTTTTAGGTTGTTTTCTGGAAAATTTCATCACCAGCTTTTAATTAATAATTTTGAAATACAATAAACGTATTCCACTCTTTTTTCCGCATAAAATCCCGATTTTATAAAACAATTTACTTTTAAATCAGATATTCTGAATATCCGTATACAAAATCAGATCCTTAGAATGTTTCACATTACTCACCAAATTCATTTTGATTCAGTTCGATTAGTTACATTAAGTACTCACTCACTCCTCACTCCAAAATCAACCCTGATGAGTATCGATTAGTCACCCAAATTCGTGGTTATCCATTGTACCAGTTTTCTATACGCTACAAGCAAGGGAAACGGGCAAATTAGAAAGTAAAAAAAAAAATTAGACAGTTTAATAAAATCAAGATATTTTGAGCGATTTCCAAATTCGATAAATTGAAAATTTAATTCTCATAATTTATATTTAGAATAAGAGACTTATCCTGTAACTGTAATCATAGACACGTCTTACAAGGAAATACATCCAGAGTGAAATTCGGGATTTTGATGAAACTTCGCTGGTGTATAGAATAAGCACATACAAGGGACCCGTATTTCTTTTTATCGGCCATCTTCCACGTTTAGGGGGTGAAACCAGCCCCTAAATTTGGGGGTTCAAATCGTATTTCTTAAGATATCTCGAAAACTATAAGAGATAGAGGAAAACTTTAAATTGACGAAATATTACTCTTTGAAAGACCTATTTATCTGTATAGGTTAAACCAGGGTCGGGTTAATAAGAGGGGCTGGAAGAGTGAAAATGGGAGTAAATTTTCTTGTACAGCCTGAATGGTTCAATGTATCAAATTTTTGCCAACATAAATAGAAAGAGTACCACAAATTAGGGGATACGTGTTTTTGCGTTTTTTTTGAAATATGTGTGGAATCCAAATCATATAAGGAAGAAAAAAATAGGTTAGATTATATTGCATTATTATTGATTGCAAATACGTTTCATATTTTTTAATTTTTATGTTGATTTTCATCATGAAAATGTAAATTTTTACTTTCCAATAATGATTCATATATTTTTCAGTACTAACTTAATTGGTAATTTAGCCATGTGTACATCTGGTTACTCATATTCGATATTTTTTATACCTATTTCTGCGAAAGTTAAAGTTCTCTGGTGTGCTTGTCAGAGGCGTAGCGAGGGGGGTACAAGGGGGTCTATCATGAACCGGGCGCCACTCGCAGAGGGGCGCCAAATGTGCCCAAAGGCGGCAGTTTTGGAGGGCGCCAAAAAAATTAGGTATGAGGTTTTTTTTGCTCGTCATTTGTTTTTTGTAAGGAAAAAAGCAACATTTTTTCTAGAGGGGCGCCAATAAAGTGTCGTGCCCCGGGCGCCGGTTATGTTCACTACGCCACTGGTGCTTGTGTTAATGAATGCTCGACAAGAAGCAATAATCTCTTTCGCTCATTGTTCAGGTGCTTCGTAATAAATTTTGCGATTTGGGAAATCGAGTTGACATCTATAAAACATGCAAAAAGAATAAGAAAAATAGTTCGAATATTGAGAAAGAAATAAACTGCGTTTATTTGGTGAAAAACGAATTTATACGAAGATAATGGCAGTTGTTGAACGGAAGATTATTGCTTTTTGTTGAACATTCATTAACACTTGCAGACCAGAAAACTTTGGTAGAAATAGGTATAAAAAATATCGAATTTGAGTAACCAAATATACACATGGCTAAATTATCAATTAAGTAAGTACTGAAAAATACATGAATCATTATCGGAAAGTAAAAATTTACATTTTCATGATGAAAATAAACATAAAGATAAAAAAATATAGAAGGTATTTTCAGTCTCTTTCTATTTATGATGACAAAAATTTGATACATTGAACCATTCAGGCTGTACAAGAAAAATAATCCCCATTTTCACCCCTCCAGCCCCTCTTATTAACCCGGCCCTGGTTTAGCCTATACAGATGAATAGGTCTTTCAAAGAGTAATATTTCGTCAATTTAAGGATTTCCTCTATCTATTATAGTTTTCGAGATACCTTAAGAAATACGATTTGAACCCCCAACTTTAGGGGCTGGTTTCACCCCCTAAACGTGGAATATGGCCGATAAAAAGAAATATGAACCCTCATTTTTGCCTATTCTACATAGCAGCGAAGTTTCATCAAAATCCCGAATTTCACTCTGGGTGCATCTCCTTGTTAGATATAAATTTAAAAAAAAATTCCGTGAAATGAAAACTGCTGCAGTAAACTAAAAATTTTTCTTCCTGTCCTACTATTCTTACTCCGTTCTATTTGTTGTTAATTATTTTAACATTTTTTTAGGTATTCCTTAATTAAAACATTTCACAAAAATTATTTATCATATTGTATCCAATTTCCTCTATCTATTAAACATCACACAATACGAAATTGAAATTTTATATTCTTAATAGCAATGATAACACCTGGTCTAGCAATAGTATAGAGTATGTTTTCGATAGTCAAAATTATTTGGCGGTACAACAATATTCACGAATATTTTGGTCATATTCAATCGATAAAGTGCAAACAATAACGGTGCCTAAAACGTTTATAACATAGATATAATATATACGTAACATGTCCTCTGATACATTCATGTACAGTTGTTGAGGAAACTAAGCATACAAAGCTTTGGAAAAGAATTTTTGTAAAAATTGACGCAAATAAGGTATGAGGTGCAAATAAGTTCAACCAACTAAAATATTGTTTATCTCTTTTTAAAGATGCACTATTACTATTGTAATATTTTAATTTTTTTAGGTAATCTAAACAAGAATTTTCAATCTTTCCGTTTTATCTTCTTAAACTGCGACCGACGAAGAAAATTCTCTGTTTAAATCACTGACAGGCCTTTTCTCAAAATATTTTCAATTGATTATAATTATTAACCAGTATAGGTTTAAAATAGAAACAAATCCTCAGAAATTTATAACCGGTGGGTCATCAAGTGATCGATTTAATAATTTCAAATTAGCCACTTGAGTTCTGCAAATGAAGAATAAATAAAAAGTTCTAGCTAGGCCCGTTCTACACTACAGTGCCGCTTTCAATAGGCTCTCAGTTCGATAAAATATCATTACAGAAGAAAGATGGATTCAACAGCGGTCCAATATCGATATCACTCAAAGAATATTTTATCGGAGCGATATCAGACTGCAATGACTTCTACCGATAGCAAAAATATTTTTTTGCTCCCACTGCACTCCGTTAGAACTATGTTATTATTAAAAGTTTTTTTTTTTTTTATCGAATTACGACCGAACTGAGAACGTATCGAGAGCGGCATTATAATGCGAATTGAGAACAAGCAGTACTATGATATGAACATAATAAGATTTTACCAGAGTGAAATTGGATCGAGATCGTATCGAGAGTGGCATTATAGTGTAAATCGGGCTTTATGGTTGACCATTTGTCCGATTTTACAAAGTACAGTTTTTTATTTGAGCTTTGTTACCATTAAAATAAAAATACTGCATCACTGGTATTTAATTTGAATTTTGCGTCACTGGTATTTTCACAATCTCTCCTTTAAAACGATTTTCCGTTTAATCAAATTTACACCACGTCGGATCTGCCGCAACTACTTGACTTTTGTTAAAGTCAATTTGTATACAAAATAATACAAATTACTTATTTTTACTTAGTTTTTTTACCATACTGTAAAAATTTCTTCAACGGCAACTGTACCTATATGTTTATAATATTATATTTAGAAATATATTATTTGAGAACGGTCTTCATAATACAAAGGTACCTACGATATTGTGTTCCTTCGAACATGACTTTCATTTTAATAAGGTTGCTTGCTAAAATGTTATAGATATAAATACACGTATGAAGTTACATATTTACAAAATATCGTATCCTATCTATTGTAAATGGATATGCTAGGCTGAAAGAACGAAAACGCTTATTGAGCGAAAATAATTGACTACAGTATGTTGTGGTCTTGTACGGACACGAAGATTCATAATTTTGTAAATTCCGAAATGTGAAGATTAAAATCGATTGAGGTATTTTAACAAGTAACATTTCTGGAGGCTGTATACCTCCTATCAAAATCAGATACTCTAATTAAAACATTCAGAACCGATTTCAACTGCAGAAAATTTTGAGTTCGATATTTTTTTTTCTTTATAAACTCACTCAATTTATCATAAAGTATATTCATTTTGTTAGCCATGATTCACGCTCGGAATTGACAGTAACAAAATAGGTTTGCAACAGAATAACCTATCCATCGTGTCCAGGACAAGTTATGGCTTTTCTGAATGACCACATCGCGTAATGGTCAAACATCAGGAAATCCGCGACACAAATTTTGTATTGTGATATTTTCGAGTTAATCGCAACGCGTTGTGGTCGCTTTTTTCGCTCAATGAACGTTTTCGTTCTTTGAGCGTAACAGATATATTCTATACATGATAGCTATATAATACGTTTAATGTACGTACTAAATTAATTTGATTTCAAAAATAACGGAAGTGTTAAATAATTTTTTTGCTTTTCCGGCTACATGAAAGCATGTGCACGTTTTTGCCTTTACAAGTTTTGTTAATTATTATTTATTATTATGGGCGTCAATATAGTGTTTTTGAATTTTAAATTTGTATATGCAATCCAATCTTGTCAATAACTGTACCGGGACCCGGAGTAAGTACCGGGACAGTTTTACATACGGACTTTATCGGCTACAATCTAAGCTCCCAATAAATCAAAGGCGCTCCCTTTACTATCAAAGAAAAAAATTGCCAAGTAAGTATGAGTTGAACATTTTTTCGCCAAACATGGGTATTTATGGCTAATAAAAAAACAACGACATTGTAACCAAGGGATCCGGGTTCCATATAGGTCCGACCCAGCACATCAGATCTTATTTTTTTACTTAATTTGAGTATCAGTAGTAATAGAGAGTTTGTCTCTGGAGCCCTTTCCCCTTTCTACGGCCCTGTACTGTACCTACCTATATCAAGTAATTTTCAGTTACATTTAAACTTAATTACTTAACGTAATATTTTAGTTAAAATATAAAACTTCTTACGTTTTAGCGAATTTCCGGAATGGAATTCAGTTATTACAGCCACTGTCACGACGCGACTTGAACCCGGGACCATGGCAGAAATTTGTTTTGAGGTCCCTAGAAACTGGAAATAATATTCACAAAAATTTATATATATATATATATATATATATATATATATATATATATATATATATATATATATATATATATATGTCCGCACGGTAACTCTCGAACGAAATGTCCTACGTTTACGTAATTTGGTGAAAATGTTGGAACTCCCAAACCGTTGGCCAAGTTCGTTAGCCAGACACGTCGGATGCCAGGAACATAATGTTTCTTCTTGCAAAAATTAGTTTTTTGCCAAAATTTCTACTTATTAAAAAATTTTTGCGAAATTTTTTTACACTATTTAAACGAGGAGAAAAAATTACATAAAAAAGGTTTTTAAACTATTATTCTATATCAACTAGTTTCCGAGAAAAATTAATTTTTATAAACGGGCATTCGCTATGTTATGCAGGATGCTGCGACAGAGGTATATATAATTATATATAATTATGAAAGTAGGTACTTATACTACCACATGTTATAGATAATACTACGTATGTACATAACACGATAATAGAACTTGTCGGATAATGGCTTGTATAGTCACATACATATGTATATAATATTATGTTTGTTATTATGTTATGTTATAATATGCTTTCTTTTTAGGGTTCCTAAGAAAGTCCTATTTTTTAGAGTTCCGAAAGAAATCTTTCGGGACTATAATAGAAATTTATTTTGAGGTCTCTAGAAACTGAAAATAATATTCACTAAAATTTATATATTTGTATTTAGTCCCACACCGTTGGACAAGTTCATTAGCCAGCCCTGTCGGATGCCTGAAACATGGTTTTTTTGGTCATTTTTCGTGAAAAAAATTAGTCTTTTGTCAAAATTTCCTCAAGTCAAAAAATTTTTGCGACATTTATTTACACCATTAGAGAGAGGAGGTAAAATCACTTAAAAGGGTGATAAATCACAGAAAAACGGATTTTTATAAACGGAAATTCCTGTTATGCTGGATGCTGCGATAGGGGTATTTCTGTCTTATATTGAATTCCCGTGTAATAATATACAAAGATAAAAAATATTCATTAATGTCCATGATTTGGATTATCCATAAAATCCGGTCTTCGCCGACTATCTTTCCATCCATTAGCCAGTTAAAATTGTATATCTGATGACAAAAAATATTTTACACATTTTCCGTTAACATTTATACTTTATCCAAAATAAGCTATAGGTAATAAAAAATAAGAGCTTAAAATTATATAAAATAAACTAAAAACGAAGCCACTTGTTACGTGTATTCCAGGGAAAGACACAGTGTAACCATATTTTATCAAATTTGTGAACTTTCTTTAACCAAAACGTAGGTAGGTACGTAAATATTTTATATCTATAATCTCGAAAGTGACGCCAATGCGTTTCCATATACATACCTACCAATAAGACCCATGGATGGGTTAAGTCGCGCAGTAAAGTTACAGCGACTGTGTATAAGAGTGCCTTTTTACTTCATATATTGTATGTACACGTATCAGATATATATTATTTTCTTATAATATTTTCAATAAAATTTTTTTCGATGAGATTTACTTTATAAGAAAGGATAATAAATGTGCTTAAGATATCATGCTCCTTTTTTAGTGAATTCCAAAAATTTTTTTGGTATATATTTATAATATTTCGCTGTTTTTGTTCTGTGCCTTTCGATATAGGTACAGGTGTTTCGAAAATAATAAGAAATATATATTAATAGTTTTTTAATGCGCTACTTTTGTTTTGAAGTTCCTGTAACCTTGAAACACCAATGCTAAAATAATCCCCAAAAATACCCTTGAAAGGACAAAAAAAAAAAAATAAATAAATAAAATAACTACTCACTAGTATATAATAGGTGAGGGTCATATCTTTTCAAAACATGTGAGGTTCAAATTATTTCAATTTTTGGGTTGACTGGATATTTGCTGTGTGGTCATAACCAGACTGTCTGGTCGAAAACCTGACGGTTATCAACGCTCATCTAAAATTGTCAGCATGAAGATTTCGTAAACGCCTAAACGGTGCAAGATACCTACAATTTAGGTTAGATTAGCTCAGTTATGTAAAAGCACTAAATGCCTTGAATATTATTCTCAAACTTCCCAAATTTCATGTAATTTAGGAAATATAGCCCAAAAAAAAAAAACTATAAATCCACATTTTGTATCCAACGTATTTTTTAATGTGGTCAATATGTTACTTGAATATTTTCAATATAATTTTCTTAAAATTAATTTATAACATTTAAAATACATACGCATTCCAACCCTGTTCTATTTTATGATTATTGTATCACACATATACAGCTTAAAATATTTAGTAATTAACTCATGGTACGTACATGTGTTATATAATTTCATAAAGTAAATAATTCTCATTTACATATCTAGAAAATTCTATGAGGTAGTGCGCAAGCGACTTCCGAACAAAAGATACGAATAGGTATATTTGTCAGCTGAAAAGGCAAAAATGTTGTTGTGTTGCATTGCATTACATTCAGTCAGTTTGGAGATAATCGTCTGTTATCTTACAATATAATGTACACTAAAACCTCGTTTATCCAGAGTTGATGGGAACCAGAATAATCGCGGATAAGTGAAATTCCGGATAAACCAAATTTAATGGTATTTTGCCTGCAAAATTGTAATAAGGGTAAAATTAACACAGTACAGTGGTTTTAAGAATATAGTATGAACCCGCTCTCAACGCCCGTAGCACAGTAAAGTGGATACAACAAAGCAGCTCATGGCGAACGCACGTAACTCTACCGCAAACTGTATTTTAGACGCAAAAAAACTACAGGTTCTATAATTTGGTTTCGTTCCGGATAATCGAATACCGGGTAAACGAGGATTTAGTGTACTAGGACGGTTATGTTGTCTTTGATTTTAAATTTAATTTTTCTTAAAATTTAATTATGTCATAAAAATACGTTCGGATTATTAGGGAGATTTTTAGTGTAGCTTAGTGTTAATGGTTTAATATTTTTCCATATTTATGACACCAATAATATTTGGTGATAATTATTGTTTAAACGTAAGTTGTTTTTTTTGTTTTAAATGAAATTTGATTTTTTTTTTGTTTAAGCAATTTATTGTATGTTTTATGATTATTTTACATACATTTACGTTATCTAAAATTAATCTTTCTTTTTTCTGTTTATTAGTATTTGGGTTATTTAGGATTAAGATTATTTTCTCCCGCGATAATCTCTGTGTATTTTCGGTAATCTTTACGTTTAATATGTGCAAATAATTTGTATTATATTATATTATTTGTAAATCGGTCACACCCTTCGATAACAGGTAAAATCCTGAATTAAACAAAGATCAGCTGTGATCAGGTAATAACTTTTCATTTATTGTTAATAAACATCTTTAAATGTTTTGAAAGTTTATGTATTTATCGATTGAAAAATTAATAACATTGTTTTGTTTATAAATCTTCATTGAATAATTAATTCTTTGTTGTTGAAATTTATCAATAGTAAATTTTATAAATATAATTTGTAATATTTTGAAACTAATATTTTTTTTATTCACCTGTAGACATAGTGACCAAATTCAGATATTCATACATGTGCAACTAATGACTAAGGCGTACTCTGTTTAAATTTTGTAAATTTAGAAATTTTGATTAATAAACATTGTTAAACTTTATTTAGCTATTTCATCTTGCTTTCTAAACTTAATTTTAGAAATTTAATTTTAAATTCTAAATTAAATTTAATTTTTCACCCAATGTTGCAGTCAATAATTTCTTATTGGTAAGGACTATGGTATTTTTATTTATATATTCTTATAGCACTTCTTTATTTCTTTATCTCTCACCGTTTATGAGATTCCTATGCTGGCAATTTAATTAAGGATCCTTTAACCACTGCAAAACTACAAGATGAATATTTGGTAGCACCTAAAAAAAAAAAATTTAATTACCTACCTTCAATTCAAACGACAACCAAAGAGCTTAAATTTAATTATCTGTTCAAAAAACTTTGTAATTTAGTTATCAGAATTACAAAACTCTTGAATCTTTTGTTAATCGGTTGGTTGTCATCAGTGATATACATGGATGGCCAACTATGTACCTATTTTTGAAGCAAGTAGGTATGTTGTACACAACTGGGATCTATGACAACAAAAACCCCAATATAAACAATTGATAAGAGTGTGACAACAAGACATTAAAGGTCCAGTGTATCTTTGTTTATTCCTGACTTAAAATTAGCATTTCCTTAACAAATGTATTTTGTCATTCATTAGATAAAGACAAAATATAGTTTAGAAATAAAAATGACTGCTGTCATCTTTTTCTTTAATGACTATTTAACTTTTTAAACGATTTTTTAAGTTGTCTCTCTATGTATCTCTATGGTTGTCATAACGTATAATTACGAAACACCCAACTGATATACTATTTTGACAGCTAATACACTTTATATGGAATTGTTGACATCGTATGGTATAATGTGTGAGTTAGTTAGGTTTCACTTGACGTCTTGCGACTAAATCAATGAATTTGTACATTAATTCTGAAACACCTTTATATAGATATTTTAGGAAATAAGTATATATACATACACATGTATGTACTATGTAGATGCCATATATACGTATAAAGTTTTAATATTAGTAGAGTTACCTTAGAAGATGTTACGCATAGTGTACCTGATCCGAATATATTAAAAATAATCCAGAAAGCATGCTTTGATCTTAAAATGGAGAAATTTATACGCTTTATTCGGTTCTCTTTTTCTAATATTTACTTCCCGCTCGCGCACAAACGCTCATACTAGGTATTTGGTAGATATGTACGAGTACGTTTATGAAATCATGAATATAATCATTTTCTAAAATTAGTTTCCATTTTCTTGCCGAATGGTTTTTCGGCGGATGAAAATAAGTTATTATTTTTAATAAATGTTGCATTTTATTAAAATATATTATTATATAAATTTAGACAGATAAAATGGCATGTCTAAAAAAATTTCCGTTTCATCTTAATACTTATGTAATAAATTACAACAAATATTTTTAATACTTTAATGGCCGCACGTCCACGTAGTTAAACTTCGCCAGTAAACGGCAATATTTTTAATGAATTAAATTTTTAAAAAAAAATTTTGTTGAAGTCAAGTTATTAAAAAATTACTTTTATTACTACGAACATAACCTTGAAAAAGAAAATCTTTTCGAACTTTTAAATTTTTTTAAATATGACGCACCCGGAAAATAATTATGTTATATAGGTCATAGTAAGAAGCCTGCAAAAAATTTTGGTGATTGTACCAGTAGATGAAAATAAATACTGAAAAATTAAATAATTTTTTTGGGGGGTAATAATTTTTTTTTTGAAGCTGATAATTTTTTCTGAGATACACTATAGAGGTATCTGAAATATAGCCATTTTCAAATAGCATGAGTCATCTTTAAAAAACTAAATAATTATTTTATTTGAAGCAAATCAATCTCTTTTTTTCTAAAAGCAAACTGTAAATTTAAAATTTACGCAAGTGTAATAATGAAAGAGATAAAGCCAAGAAAATGGAAATCCTTTAAATTCATAAGTGATGAATCATGATTAAATTTAAGTGAAGTAGATTATATATAAAACGCCGTGAGCAGCGGGGTCCCATCACGGAAGTCGAATTTTTCCCTTCATCTTCGGTATTGAATGTCTACAAGCGAAACGTGATTGAAAGTCTACAAGCGATTTGTCATTTTGGTGGTTTCAAAACTGATGATGAGTGTCCGGCTGATCGGGGCTTTAAAAAGAGGTTTTAAGTTTTTAAGGGCTGAATCTCAGCAAATTTGGTGCCGATAGCAGTTAGCAGGAAAAAAGCCAACACAATTCGTACGAGGGCATTCCTACCCATGCTTATCCGATAATTGCCTTTGTGTTTTATTTTTAAATATTAAAAAAAGACCTTAAATAGTAAACTGGAAGGCCTTTATGAAGGTATTTTATCTTTTCAAAAGAATCCAAAATTTCTATTTTATAAATAAAAAAACGCCGTGAGCAGCGGGGCCCCATCACGGTAGTCGAATTTTCCCCTTCATCTTCGGTATTGAATGTTTACAAGCGAAATGTGATTGAAAGTCTACAACCGAATTGTCATTTTGTTGGTTTCAAAACTGGTCATGAGTGTTCGGCTGATCGAGGCTTTAAAAAAAGGTTTTAAGTATTTAAGGGCTGTATCTCAGTAAATTTCAATTTTGTGCCGAAAACAGGTAGCAGAACAAAAACCAACACAATTCGTACGAGGGCATTCCTGCCCATGTTTATCCGCTAATTGCCTTTATGTTTTAGTTTTAAATATTAAAAAATTCGTCAAGTGCGTGTTTGACACGCACTAAGTAATATCGTCTCACATCAAAATCGGTTCAGTAGTTTCAGAGTTTATCCTAGCCAAACATTGTGATATGTGCCATGAGACATGAGATTAATATATATATATATATATATATATATATATATATATATATATATATATATATATATATATATATATATATATATATAATATATACTTATCTGTATATATTTATATAATATATAGGTAGCCAACATCAAAAGGTGTAATTAGCATAAATCTTAAGTTCATTGTGATGAAAACACAGGTTTAAATACGTTTATGTTGTGTGTCCAAAGCTTGGAGAGATTGGGACAGAAAACGAGCGATATGTATATATGTGTCCGCGCGATAACTCTCGAACGAAGTATCTAATATTTACGAAATTTGTTGAAAACATTGAAAGTCCCAAACCCTTGAATGAGTTCCTCAGCCAGACACGTCGGATGCCAGGAACATGGTTTTTGTTCTTGTAAAAAATTAGTTTTTTGCCAAAATTTCCACGTATTCAAAAATTTTTGCTAAATTTCTTTACACCATTTAAAAGAGGAGAAAAAATAACATAAAAAAGCTCTTTAAACTATTGTTCTATGTCAATTAGTTTCCGAGAAAAACGAATTTCTATAAACGGAAATTCGCTATGTTATGCAGAATGCTGCGACAGGGGTATTATATCATCTACTATTTGATTTTTCAAATTAATGTTTCCCAAGCCTAGATTTTTAAATACAATAGTTTTCACCCATTAACGTTCGTTTTAAATGCAATAGTTTAAATACCAACATCTAAGGTCTATTGCAATTTAGCCATCTTTTATATATTGGGAGCAAGAAAAATCTTAATCATATCACAGCCGCATGTACCCTAACTCAAAAGAATAATTAACGATGTTTATTTGATTGTTCGGTTATTTTGTCGTACAGTTATTTTGTCGTTCGGTTATTTTGTCCACAGTTATTTTGTCTAAGTTTATCTTGTCATTCAGTTATTTTGTACACGGTTATTTGGTTGCGGTTATTTATCCACAGTTATTTAGTTGCGGTACCTTTATTACCTATTAGTTATTACAAATAAAAGATAGAATTACCGACTGAGTGTTATTTTGCTATTATATACTAGATGGCAGTACAATCTAAATTAGAGTAGAGTCCCTATAATAAATAGAGTCGTGACATGTGTGCTGAACGCTGATTGGTTCCGGCATTTTCTATCCAAAGTTTTCGTGAAATACATTGGAAATAAATTAAATGTTAACAAAAAACCATTTAGTTTGACTTAGAAAGAATAATTAAATTAAAAATTTTTAATTGTTCATTAATTCATAACTTATTGACAATAATTATGTACTCAAAAATATTTACTCAAACATGTGATAATTAATTTTGAAGCTTCCCGCTCTGTTTTGGATACAAAATGGATGACATGTCACGACTCTATTTATTATAGGGACTCTAAATTAATTTAGAGTCCCTATAATAAATAGAGTCGTGACATGTCATCCATTTTGTATCCAAAACAGAGCGGGAAGCTTCAAAATTAATTATCACATATTTGGGTGAATATTTTTGAGTATATAATTATTGATAATAAATTATGAATTAATGAACAATTCAAAATTTTTAATTTAATTATTCTTTCTACGTTAAAATAAATGGTTTTTGTTAACATTTAATTTATTTCCAATATATTTTACGAAAACTTTGGATACAAAATGCCGGAACCAATCAGCGTTCAGCAGACATGTCACGACTCTATTTATTATAGGGACTCTAAATTAGAGTAAAGTCCCTATAACAAATAGAGTCGTGACATGTCATCCATTTTGTATCCAAAACAGAGCGGGAAGCTTCAAAATTAATTATCACATATTTGGGTGAATATTTTTGAGTATATAATTATTGATAATAAATTATGAATTAACGAACAATTAAAAATTTTTAATTTAATTATTCTTTCTATGTTAAACTAAATGGTTTTTGTTAACATTTAATTTATTTCCAATATATTTTACGAAAACTTTGGATACAAAATGCCGGAACCAATCAGCGTTCAGCAGACATGTCACGACTCTATTTATTATAGGGACTCTAAATTAGAGTAGAGTCCCTATAATAAATAGAGTCGTGACATGTCGTCCATGTTCTATCCAAAACAGAGCGGGAAGCTTCAAAATTAATTATCACATGTTTGAGTGAATATTTTTGAGTACATAATTATTGTTATACCTCATTTCAAATACAACTGATCATGAGTTATCGTTAAAAAATTAAATAATTCTTATATTCAAAGCAAATCAATCTTCTATTCTTTTCTAAAAACAAACTGCAAATCTAAAATTTACGTAAATGCAATAATGAAAGAGATAAAGCCAAGAAAACGGAAATTATTTAAATTCAAGGTGATGAAACATGGTTAAATTTAAGTGAAATAAACCATAATAAGTTATGAATTAATGAACAATTAAAAATTTTTAATTTAATTATTCTTTCTAAATTAAACTAAATGGTTTTTGTTAACATTTAATTTATTTCCAATGTATTTTACGCAAACTTTGGATAGAATATGCCGGAACCAATCAGCGTTCAGCACACATGTCACCACTCTATTTATTATAGGCACTCTACGCTGATTGGTTCCGGTATTTTCTGTCCCAAGTTTGCGTAAAATAGATTGTAAATAAATTAAATATTGACAAAAATCATTTAGTTTTACCTAGAAAGAATAATTAAATCAAAATTTTTTAATTGTTCATAAATTCATAACTTATTAACAATAATTATGTATTCAAAAACATTTACTCAAATATGTGACAATTAATTTTGAAGCTTCCCGCTCTGTTTTGGATAGAAAATGGCTGACATGTCACGACTCTATTTTTATTATAGGGACTCTACATTTATATAGAATCCCTATAATAAATTTTATATATCTTACTAATAAAAGATAAGGAAAAAGAATTTAAACAAAAATATTCTTAAATAATAACTATTATGTATTATATAACGGGGTATAGATATAAAATACCTGGGTATATAACCGGGTATAGTTACCTATATATTATTAAAATTAAAAGAATTTTACAGCAAACCTTTGAAATGGGCCATTTCGTATCGGCGTAAGCCAAAGTCGCTTACTTTTATTTTTAATCACATTACACTTGTTTTGAAGCGCACTTGGCTTGCTTTTGAGATATTTGTATATTCCTGTCTCACTTTCCATGTTTTAGAGAGAAGGGTCAAGTATTAACGTTCGGTATACATCGTATACAGTATACGATGTATACCGAACGTTAATACTTGAGGCTTCTCTCTAGAAAGTCTAGAACATGGAAAGTGAGATAGGAATATACAAATATCTCAAAACAAGCCAAGTGCGCTTCAAAACAAGTGTAATGTGATTAAAAATAAGAGCAAGGGACTTCGGCTTACGTCGATATGAATTGACCCTATGTATATATTCATGTATATGTAGTAATATGAAATTTGAAATTTCAAATATGTATGCAGTTTATTCTCTAGTTTATGTATATTTATTTTTTGAGAAAAAGAAAATGTGTTTTAACGTTTATTTTAGTAAACAATAAATTGCTTAAATATTATTTGAAAATTTTTTAAACCTAAATTCCCAAATAATTTATTACTAATTTATCCAAGGAGATGAAGGATTAGAAATAATACTCCGACTTTCTTCAGTAGAATAAATTGTTTCTTTATTTTGTTCCAAAAATTTTTCGGTATATTTTATACCTTCTTCAGTGGCTACAAATACAAATAATTATTTACAATGTAATACTTCTAAATAATTAATATTGTTTTAACAATAATATTGAATTTGATAACAAAAATTTTTTAAATTTTTTAGTTTTGGTTTTGTTGGAATGTATAATGAAAAATTTTTTTAAAAAACTAGTGAAATAACATTTTCGTTAAAAATATGTTGGAGCGAGTAAGAATGAAAAACTTATTTGAGACCTCGAGAAACCAAAAATGACGTTCATTAAAATTTGAATATATATGTCCGATTTTTGGAAGCCAAAATTTTGGCCATTTTCGCCATTTTTAATGCTTTTTTGCAAAAATTGGCCAAATTTCAAAAATTTTTCAATTTTTTTTTACACCATCGAAAAGAAATTTTAATGAAGGTCATTTTTGGTTTCTCGAAGTCTCAAAACAAATTTCTGTCATAATCTTAGGTTCAGATTTTTCATGACACCAGCTGTGTCATGAAAATCCATGCAATTTCCATTCTGGAGAAAAATAAGTAAAATAAATTTTGAGGGTCTGTAACTTTGTAACTATTTGTAATACGAAAAATTTGTAAGGAACTTTTTTGTAAAGCGTCAGTTGGACTACAAAACTGTCATTTAACTTTTTGTCCTATCTTTAATAGTTTAGCTTAAAAATGTAAAAAAAGTAAAATTTCAAGAAATTTAAATTTTAAGGCTCTGTAGAAAGTGAAATATTGGTGATAGAAATTTGACTCAATGAAATTTTTTGTCCAAAATTTAATGCTTAATAAGATGCTTTGATTCATTTTATGGAAAAATAATTTCTTCATAGTTTGCAGGAGTAAATAATATAAAAAATCGTTTTTCCTGTGTTACTTAAATGGGAAAACTTTAGGTTCGATGATGCACCTCTAAAAATTGGAATTTTGAGCTGCCCTTTGGTGAGGATGTTTGTTTAGACATATCCTACGATATTTTGAGCGGAGAGCGAGAAAAAAACAAAAATTTTTTTTGGCACACCCTAATATAATATGCTTCGAGAATACAGTATGATTCGCTGGTGGTGCATTAATAGCGACGTGTGTACCATCAATTACAGCAATTACCCTGGGAAATCCGTATTTTTCATAAAATCTACAAAAATACAAATATTTATCAATTCAAACAAATCAAAAACCTTATAACCGAGTGGTAAATTCTTTAAATTATACATACCTTGCCCTAGCATTTGCAATTTCCCTTGGCGCTAAAGAAAAGTGAATTTTCCGCGGACATATTACATCATTGATTGCCCTCGTAACTCTGTCTATACTTCGGCTTACCGACATCTGCGACATGGGGATGGAAATGTCTTGCACAACAGCTAACTGGTAGCTCCCTTGGGCGTAAAAGCGGGGCCAATAAATATCGTCTGTAAGCGTATGCACTATTTCCTAACAGATATTTATTATTAAATTCATTATTTTCGAACTGGGCTTTAATTAACGATGCATCAAAAATGTGGCTGTCGTGAGTGGAATCTGACCAGCGTGCAACCACGTTCATAATTTTTAATTGTGTACCGCACACAACCTAAACATTTATTGAAAAATAACATTTTGTATTTCTAAATGTTTCTGCATTTTAGTCACCTGATAACTGAATTTTTGTGAAGCGAACAGCTTTTGTCAAACGAAAACGCATTTTAAATTCAACTTCGTCGAATACATTTATTGGATTTTCAGTTCGCCTAAAAATTCTTTGTGCCCGAGGAATGCAAATGTTTTTTACCTCGTCTTCTGATGTTGACCAATCAGATGAAATAGATTCTGCTCACAGAATTAACCCGGAGATATAGATGACATTTTTATTTCTAAAGTTATACCTAGTACAAAATAAATGAAAAAATAATAATATGTGTAAAATATATCATTTTACTTACCACGTTTTTATAGTCAGTAATTAAAAAACAATTTCAAGCCTGTGATAAATTTTTTTAAAACAAACTGTTTACAAAAGTAGAATTCGAATATGTATATTTAAATCATACGTGGTTTTTTAACCAAAACTTGTAAAATAAAAATAAAATAGAGAAAATATGAACAAATTAAATCTCTATGATACAGATCTGTCAGTTTAATATCCGAATAAAATTATTTTTATTCTTAATTTATTTCTCTTTTCTCTAAACTTAATTTGTTTCTCTTTTATAATACATTCTGACACATAAATGAATAGTCAATTTACCCGTAATTAACTGTAAAATATAAATTTATTTGAAAAAATACAAAAAATTATGTTAATCTTTTGAAATGGCCTGTATTATAGTTTATAAATTCGAACAGAGATGACACTAGCTATTCTGAAAACAAAATATGTATAGTTGAGTTTACATGTGTAAACTTGACACCACTTAATAGTCAATTACAACTTACTAAGTTATAAATTCCAATAAATTAGCTTTTGAACATGCAAAATGAATAAAAAAATATATTTAATTTGCTATTAAATGTCCTCAAAGCTATTATAGGAAAATAATATTGTTCAGTATCAAATTTAAAGATATCTTCTAATTATGAGACAGTAAGAAAAAATTATTGTATCGTGTAAACTACGCTTTCAACATCAGTATAATACATATATTTGTACACAGGGACGTGGGAAATTTTTTAATGTTATTTGTGTGTTTTCTTGCCTCTGGTTGTTAAGTTAGCCTTAAATTTAATAATAGTACGACTATTTGAATGTCAAACTATCTGTTTTGGTTAAAAAATTTCATTAATAGTTTTTTTTTATGTTTTAAAAATAGCCCCAGCAAAGTGAGAATAAATTTTCATAGAAACGTAAATGAAGTTATCGACACATTAATAATAATAATGTTAATAATCATTTGGTCACACAACGAAATTATTATATCGTCGAAGAAAGCCGAGGTTCGACGATATAAAAAGGACCTTAAATAGTAAACTGGAAGGCCTTTATAAAGATATATTTTCTTTCAAAAAAAAAAATAAAAAATAAAAAAAATAAAAAATAAAAAATTATTTCTTCGGTATTGAGTGTCTACAAGCGAAATATAATTGAAAGTCCACAAGCGATTTGTAATTTTGGTGGTTTCAAAACTGATAATGAGTGTCCGGTTGATCGGGGCTTTATAAAAAGATTTTAAGTTTTTAAGGGCTGAATCTCAGTAAATTTCAATTTTGTGCCGATAGAAGTTAACAGGGAAAAAGCCAACACAATTCGTACGAGGGCATTTCTATCCATGCTTATCCGCCAATTGCCTTTGTGTTTTACTTTTAAATATTAAAAAAGGAACTTAAATAGTAGACTGGAAGGCTTGTATGAAGATATTTTTTCTTTCCAAAAAAATCCAAAATTTCTATTTTATAAATAATAAAAATCCAAAATTCCTAAATAATAATTAAATAAATAAATAAACAGTGACTTTAATAACATTTGCAAATTACTTAATATGTATGTATTTCATTTGTTAAAAAATTGTATTAACTTTTTTTTAAATTTTTTAAAATTACTATTCGCCTACTTGTATTTAGAATAAACATACTGCTTTTAAAACACATTTAACAATAGCATTCAATTCCGATGTAAAAATGGCAGAAGTGGGGGGAAAAGTGATGCGGACTCCCTACAAGGTACTAGCTGGATACTAACTGAATACACGTACAAAATTTCAGCCCTCTAGGTTTCCTTATGGAGTCTCTAGACGTGTTAGAAAACAAGCAAAAAAATTAAGGAAATATTGGCGTCAAAATCGTGGGGGTAAGGGTTAAAAGTTGAAACCTCCAAAAAACAGTGTCTGGCTATTAGCTTAACCTGGACACCAAATTTCAGCCCTCTAGGTTTATTTGGGGAGATTTTGACCCGAACGAAACTGTTAAAAAACAAGAAAAATCATGTTCTTTTGGGTATAAAAATGGTGCGGGTAGAGGTTAAAAGTCGAGACCCCCAAAAGGCACCCCCTTGATACTAACTCAATCCGAATACAAAATTTCAGCCCTCTAGGTTTATTCGGGTGACCTGTGCGAGTGGTACAAACTTCGAAAACGTCGAAAATGCATGAAATTGTAGCTTAAAAATGAGGGGGGTGGGGGTAAAATATTAAAACCTCCAAAAAGCACAACCTAGGTACGAACTTTATCAACACACCAAATTTCAACCCTCTACGTTAATTCTGGGGGGCTGGGGGCCTGTTAGATCCAGCGAAAATCGTTTTTCCTCCCTCTACTCCCACCATATCATCCTAGGAAGCTGAATTTTGGATATGTTGTAGATAATTGACCGGAACATTATTTAAAACCGGTTTGAAAAAGTTTTATTGCTTTTCCGCCCCCCACCACCCCCTTAAAGGTCGGGTCAGAAAAAAAATTTGCCCAAAATTTGACCCCACTTTGATAGTATGAGGTGCCTCGAAAATGAGCCCCATTTACCAAATTTCATCTCTTAACTTCCATAGGGGGGCCCTACACAAATTAAAAGGTGGCGGGAAAATATATATATATATATATATATATATATATATATATATATATATATATATGTATATATATATATATATATATATATATATATATATATATATATATATATATATATATATATATATGTCTGATATATATATATATATATATATATATATATCAGACATTTTTTTTCTTCATATTCGTGTTCTACGGGTCCGAAAACGGATAGCGCCCCTACTCTCGCCTCTCGCAGCTCTTATCGTATAGACTGTATAAGTCTAATTTTTCGGAGAAAATTCGACTAAAAATCCAAAATTAATACTTTATAAATAAACATTAACTTTAATAACATTTTTAAATTACTAAATATATATGTAGTGCATTTGTTATAAAAGTACGTTCATTTTTTTTAAATTTTTAAATTTACTATTCGCCTACTTGTTTTATAGGATAAATATAAAGCATTTTAAACTCATTTAACAATACCATTGAATTCCTATGTAAAAATGGGAGAAGTTTGGGGAAAGGTAATGTCGGATCCTTAAAAGGCACTAACTGGATACTAGCTCAATATGTACAAAATTTCAGCCCTCTACGTTTACCCAGAAAGTCTCTACGCGTGTTTAAAAAAAGGCAAAAAATCAAGGAAATATTGGCATAAAATTGTGGGGGTAAGGGTTAAAAGTTGAAACCTCCAAAAAGCGGTGGCTGGCTATTAACTTAACCTGTACACAAAATTTCAGCCCACTAGATTTATTTGGGTGACCTGTGCGAGTGGTACAAACTTCGAAAACGTCAAAAAAGCATGAAATTGTAGCTTAAAAATGAGGGGGGTGAGGGTAAAATATTAAAACTTCCAAAAAGCATAACCTAGATATGAACTCTATCAACACACCAAATTTCAACCTTCTATGTTAATTCTGGGGGGCTGGGAGCGTGTTAGATCCAGCCAAAATCGTTTTTCCCCCGTCTACTCCCTCCAAATCATCATCGGAAGCTGAATTTTGGATATGTTGTAGGTAATTGACCGAAACATTATTTCCAACCGATTTGGAAAAATTTTGTTGTTTTGTTGCTCCCTAAAAGTTGGGTCACCCCCCTAAAATTTGGGTCAGATCCAAAATTTGTCCAAAAATTGGCACCACTTTGATAGTATGAGGTGTCTCGAAAATGAGCCCCACCTACCAAATTTCAGCTCTTAACGTCCATAGGGTGGCCCTACACATAGTTAAAGGTAGCGGGAATATATATATATATATATATATATATATATATATATATATATCAGACATTTTTTTCGACATAATCGTGTGTGGATCCGCGTGTCCAATCTTTGAAAATTCGCTTTTATTAATTTAGTTATTTATAACTTGAGGGTCACTTGTCAAAACAAATGCTATTATTTATTGTATGTCAATTTGTGAGTGTTGAGTTAATGCATACATTCTTGGATTAAGTTCTACAATTAAAATAATATTAATCGTTTTCTTAGCTACCAACTTACCATGTAATTCCATTTAATTAATTAACTATTAATCTTGTGATTTATTGAACTATTTGATTGACCCATTTGAGTGATTTATTATTGATTATCTTATCAAAATTTTGGTACGTAAGTAATATATGGGTAGTTCTACAAACGAAGGAATTTTGGACGGCCCAACTGATTTTGCATACTTATTAATATTTTGAAAAATACACTTTTTCTAGATGGAAACTGTAAACTATTACTGCGTCTAACTGGTCACTCAAAATAACCCGGTTTGAAAATATATTATTTTTTTTTAAAAAATTACACTTAAAATGTAAAATTCTCAGTCTCTTGGCATGTCTCCTCTCCAAAGTAAGACATAGCAGACTAAATAATTATTTTTTCTGAATGTATAAAAAAAGATTTACACTGCAGTAGTAATCTACAATATTGGTACTTTTTTATTGTATAAATAATTTTTGAATTTTTTATACTTAAGTTATCTATTGAATTTTGTCTTCCGACGTTACATCATTCTCCTATCAAACAAAAATACTTAAAAAATATAAGAAATTTATATTCCGATTAAGTCTTCCTTTGTCATAGTAATTAACTGAAATAAAATAAATAAAATAAAGCACATGTTTTACTTAATTTGAGGTTGTATCAATTAATTCAGTTAACATTGTAAGTGAGGTCGTACTCGGCCCAGTCAATTTCTCAGTATCCTGGTCAGCATTTTCGTGAAAAATACTGTGGATATAAGAAATTTTTCAGTTGTATGAGTTGTACCTAAATATGCTATATTGGAATAGCGGACCTGTCTTTTTTTTATAAAACGTTATTTAGCCGATTTTTAAAGAATATTGAAGAATTCTCAGCCTTCTGGTCTCAGTCTCCTGGCAGTTCCAAAAAACAGGATTAAACTTAAATGATGTAAATAAATTAGGTAAATGTCATTAGAATATTGTAATAAAGGATTCCGTATATTTTTTTCCCATTCCCATTTTTTTTCTGTATAATATATACTATATAATTAATATAACTACTGATACATATACTACTAATACAATATCTAATATGTATTAAACTGTTGTAAATGACTTCGAATATTTTTTAATAAATGATAAATTCGCAATTTTTTTTTTTATTTATTTGGTTATTTTTTTTATTTTTTTTTTAAATTTTTTTTAATTTTTTAAAATTTGTTTTTTTAATACATATATAGGTACACTATATAACTACTAATATAATTTATAATGTATATTTAGTAAATAATAAATTGTTTAATAATTAAAAATTTAATAATAAAAATAATAAAAATTGTTTAATAATAAAAAACAATAATTTGTTTAATAGTTTAATAAATTGTGCTTAATAATAAAAGTGAATATAAGAAATTCTCTTGTGTTAATTTTAGTTTTTTACTCATTTTTTCACTTTCTTGGATGTCTCTTTTTTTATAATGGCCACAAAATTTATAATTTTTAATTTTTTGACTGGCCACTTTGAAATAGTGTGAAAAATGTCATCAACTTGAAATGAAACTATTTGCCAATGCTTATGCATGAAAAAAATGTCGGCACGGAATTAAGTCCATTTCTTCCTTCGTTTGTATAACTACCCATATACGTAGGTATATCTTAATTCATTAGACTGTGGTAGTGGATACATTATTCCATTATTACATACAACTCGGAGGTAGAAATATCGTCTAGGCCGCAGACAAACCCCTGTCTCTTGAAACCGAAAAGTCCAATACCAAGTTGGTGGGTACGTACATTGCATCGTGGCGAATACACACGTTGTTGTTAGTTACATAAAACAAAATTCAAGTACACGTCCTGTGTACTATGGAGTTCTACTACACAACACACATAGTACTCATATAGTATGGTATTGAGTTTCATAAAACCACTATCAGCGGTATGAAAACAATTCAATGAAAATCAGTATACAACTTTCTAGCCCTATTTGTAATGGGCGCTATAACATTTACGTTGTAACTGTATTTCTCGTTCTTAAACAAACAAACGAAAAATTCTTGACAAATAAGGTATTTAATTACTTAGGTACTCTAAGACTAAGTCGGTAAATTATACTCTAATGTAAATTATTAAAATACCCCTGTCGCAGCATTCTGCATAAAGTTTCGCTTTATAAAATTTCCGAATTTCCGTTTACAAAAATTAGTTTTCTCAGAATGCAGTTTGCATAGAATAAAACCTTTTTTATGTATTAATTTTTCTCTTTTTCTCAAGGGTGTAAAATATGTCGCAAAGTTTTTTTTCATTTGGGGAAATATTGGCAAGAAACTAACTTTTTTTCACGAAAATTGCTCAAAAAACCATGTTTCAGGCATTAGACGTGTCTGGCTGAGGAACTCATCCCAGATTTTTGGACTTTCAACGTTTTCACAAAAATTGGTGAAAAATAAAATGTTTCGTTCTTGAGTTATCGTGCGAACACATATATACACAATCGTGATTCTTTACACACAGTCGTGTGTAAAGTAATTTTTTTACACACAATCGTGTGCAAGGTACCAAACATCGCACAGTCGTATATAAAACATAGTTTCTCTAGATAGTTAGAATATCGTACACTAAATAAGCAATTTCATAGTAGTCGTAGGAAAAGTCCATTTATCTACAACTATCACGAAATTGTTTATTTATTCTACAAAATACTATCCAAGTAAGCTATGTTTTATATACAGCTGTACAAAAAATGGTTCTCTATATAAATTATATATTATATTAAAATCTGTACAATAATTTTACCTAGCAACTAAATGTTTACATTTGTTTTAAGGGGGACCACTAGTGTGACGTTTTCAAAAAATTGTAAAAATTTTTTTTTGCATGTTTCGATAGACTATACTTTTAGAAATAACATATTAAAATTTCAAGTGCATATCTCAAATAGTTTTTGAGTTACAGCCATCGGAAGAGCGGATTCTGATTTTCATTGTTAACTTTGAGGTATTGAGAAATGTATAAAGGTTCATAATTCGGGAGTTTCTGGACGTGGCTGCGCGTAACGTGTTGTGGAGAAGCTAGACCCTGACACATTTAAACGACTCATCTAGTTTTACTATGAGTGAGTACATCGTAAATAATTTTAGTAAAAATTGGCAGTGATTAAAACTAAAAGGTAAAGTAAAAAAACTACATTTTTCAAATTTGCTGCAGTTATAACTCGAAGACAAATCATCCGATCGAGTTGATTTTTGTTGCAGTTTCTTTTCTATATGTTTCTCCGTACCATGAACCTCCAGTTTTCCGATCGAATAATAAATGTAATTTTTGCAAACCAAAACTCATAAAATTTTCGCGCAAATTTTGAAACTTTTTTTTAAAAAACTCCACCATTTTGTTAAATTATAATTTTTTTTTTGGATCGAGGTTCACGGTACGGGAAATACCTTCTAGTTTAATATGCTTTTTAGTTTTTGTAATTTCAGGCAGTATGAAGGTCGCTATCACTACAGCAGTGGGGGAACTTTTTTTGGAGACTTTGGATATCGCGAATAACTCCCTGAATTTTCAATTTTCTGGTCCAAAAATTTTATCATGAATTTATTATATATCAACGAATATATCCTTAAAATACTAAAACATTCCATACAGTGGTTTTCTTTTAAAAAATTCCCAAAAATCACCTTTTTTAAGGCGGTCACACTAGTGATCCTCCTTAAATCTTAAATTCTACATAATTTTAATGTATTGTATTTGTACCAAATTTTTATCGTTCATTGTGAATTTCATTTTAGTCGAAAATAAAGTATAGTACATAACTCAGTTGTAAGGCATATTACACACTCTTGCGTAACTTTTCTGCTCATGTGTGATATGCAACTTACAACCTCAATCACGTAATAAACTATTACACGATGATAATACCTGTCACGATACTCTTTAAATTATCAGATAGTGTAACAGAACTATCATAATAGTTTATTGGTGAGAATCATGACGTTTACATGAGAACAGCATGACAGTAACTATACCCTATTTCAAATACAATTTATCATGAGAGAAAGTTAAAAAATTAAATAATTCTTATATTCAAAACAAATCAATCTTCTATTCTTTTCTAAAAACAAACTGCAATTTTAAAATTTACGTAAGTGCAATAATGGAAGAGATAAAGCCAAGAAAACGGAAATTATTTAAATTCATAAGTGATGAAGCATGGTTAAATTTAACTGAAATGGACCATGTCACAAAACTATCACATTTACTGAAGCTTATCTTTTCTAAAATAACAATTTTTGAACTTTTCGATTTCAAGCTTATAAAATTTGTATCATACCCATCTCAACGTAAACTACACGAAACTCGAATGTTTCACTCCAAACAATTCCTTTAATTCAAACTGCACCGATGTTTATGTGATGATGGCTGATGGTGATGATGAAGTCCATTGGCTGTGAGCCGTTAGTACCTAGTGTTGAATGTTATCAGTTTGTTTTCTACTTGATCGAATACGAACATCGACATGTTTGAAATGTAAATCTGTGCAAATTAATAAATAAAGTGTCATTTAATTCGAAAGCATCTGCTTGAATGCTCGAGATCTATATATAAAAGAAAAGAAAATGTTTAAAAATACACTGCCAGTGGGATGTGGCACACAGCTTCCTCGTACTCGTAAAAGCACCTTGGTAATTTTATGCCTAATATATATTTGTATAATTTAATGTAGATATATAAATTAATAAAAATAAATAAAATGATTCATAAAAAATTGGCGGAAGTGGGACTAGCAGTAAATAAGATATTTACATTTAATTGGATTTCATGGTAGCGCCGTGGATACTATTTCTCCGAATGCAATGAAATTTGTAGGGGACCATCTAGGAACCAGACCGCATAATTTCTGACAATTTCATAAAAAAAATTGAACAGTTCAGAAGTTATGCCACTTGGTGCAATTTAGTATATTAGTGGATGACATGGTAGTGGCGTAGCTACCGTTACTCCGATTTCGATTAAATTTATAGGGGAACCATCTAGGAACCAAACTGCATAATTTCTGAAAATTTTATTAAAAATAATTGAATACTTCAGAAGTAATGCCACTTGGCGCAAACTGGCGACACACAGACGGACAGACAGACGGACGGACGGACAAACACTAAACCAAAATTGTTCAAGAAGCTCTAAACGTAAAATGTGCGTAAGAAATTTTAATTTGGAGGGAAAAAATTTTTCGTTTTTCAAAATTGATTACAATGCTTCCGTTACTTTAGTAGTCACGGAAGCAAAATTAAAAATATATACACATAATTTTACAGTATATTTTCAATAGCTGGAACGGACATGCCTTACACCCAAGAACAGGGGGGCCACCATAATTATGGTGATAACCTCCCTCCCCTTTCCTATCATAAAGTTTAGTAAAGATTTCTGTCAGACCAGTCACATTTATAAAAAAAAAAAGAATTTTTATAGCAAAAATGACGAAAGTTCAAATTACCATAATTCAGCTGATCACTCTGGCACAAATCATCTCAATAAGGCTTGTTTTAAGAAAAAGCAAATTTTTTAATTTGATAACGCCATCAAGTTTACTAAAATTTGCCAGTGTTTTAAATATCGCAAATAAAATAAGAAAAATGATGAAATTAGTAGCCAATTATAGGTAGTCGTAATCGTTATTTGCACTTTTACCAATATTAGGCACCTAGGGATACTAGGAAAAAGAGCTCTGTCGAGTCAGTCCTATTTCTAAAAGATTTTGGTCATTTTGATAATAAAGATGTTTTCTATTAATAAGTAAAACATATTACGTTGCAAAATTACCACTTTTATTGTTAAAACTATTATGAAGATATGACTTGTATCAAACAAGTCAAACAACACTTGCTTGATAATGGTCATATTGATTGAAACATATCATAAGAATTTTAATAAAAAGTGGTATTTTTGCAAAGTAAATTGTTTTGTTTATTAATAGGAAATATGGGATACTACAAAGCCACGCTCAAATCTATTGAATTGTTGAAGATGTTTTAGGTTTTGAAAGATGTTTTACTGACAATGAAAATTTAAATTTTTTTAAATCAAATTAACGGTTTTGCTTGTTAGTAACAAGCAAATTTAAATATTTTAGCAAACGATCTTATGTATTAGCAAAAGTAAATGTCAAACCCTTTTATAAACGGTATGATTAATTATTATTAACAATTAATAATGACGTAATGTAATATTAATTATGTAAATTAAATGTGATTAGAAATGTGACGTCAAGTTACCGCTTGACATTTAACGTCACAAGGTTACGAATTTATACATATAATTTACAATATTAAATTTATATAAAACTATGGAACTAAGGCCACCGATATACATACAATATCTGCCGTCCGGCAGTATTGCTACTCTCACTATAATTATTCCACCATACATGTATAGAAAAACGAAATTTTCGACGGATTAAATTTAAATATAAAATCCGTCGAGCGGCGGAAACATAAGTTTTATAATGTAATTCCACCGGCGGACGTTTTGTTAAAGTGTATACTTCATTGCGAGAGCTGTTAATGTGTACTCTAATGCGTACCCAATTAGAGAAGTAGGTATATTTTAAAAATAATTTCTAAGAAAAACCTAGTATATCCTGTAGTATGTGTATATGCGTACTATGTACTAAGATAGGTATCTACTAGGCTTATAACAAATATTCTATTCGAACACTTATCAAATACCGAATATTCAGTCACCACCGTGGCCGAATACACAAATATACGAGCGAATACTATTCGAGAATTTCTATTTTTATAAATTCCCTATATCAACGACACCTCATATGATATGTAAATAAGCTAACAAAAAATTTGAAGTACTTAATTTTCCCTTTTCAAAATTATTATTATATTTATGTAAATATTTTAAATCGCTAATCTTTCTTTTTTTAGTAAAACAAAAAAAACAAAAAAACTATCAAATTTTTTCATTATGAAGGCCAGAAAAATATCCTGTGTATGGAGTAAGTGATATCAAAAAAGCACTCTTTACGAAAGTGCTAATAGGAAATTATATTTTTTTAAGTATACCTACATAATTTAGGTATATTTTTTATCTACTTCAAGTAAATAAATGCGCCCGATTTCATCCGTTTTATTGTTCGGGATTCATCCAAGTAGGGTCTCATTGTCAGTACTCCGCATCCGGCCTATTCGGCCGGATACGCCGAATACCGTATAGTTGCCGAATATCGGTTCCAAGTCTAGTTTCTACATAAGTCTCTTTACATAATAATTTACAGAAATACGTACTTATATGTGTTTAATTATTGTATATGCTCACGAATGTACATATACATCTAGAGAGAGAGACCGACATAAATAAACTTAAGTATAATGATAATAACAATATTAATCAAAATACACAAAACCGAATATAATACGAAGGATGAACATTCCCAAGTACGGTTCCCTCATAGTTATGGGTACGTAGAACGGGTTCCTATATAGGTATTAAGAAAGTTGTTTGTGCTTCTCATTTAATCCGGTGTTGTTCTACAAGATGTTTAGTTATGTGTGTGCTTTGTATATGTAGAAATAATATGCCACAATGTTTATTCAACAATATAATCTTATTTATAGATTTAACAAACATATATTATAATATACGTAGATATACATGTTTGTGATCCATTTGTTCGTGTCCGAATATTATTTTCTATCTATTCCTCTTGCCCGAAAAGTGGCAAAAGTTAAAAAAGAAGGACTGCTTTTCTTGGATGAAGTATAATAATTTTTAGAAAACTTTGTCTCACTAATTTCCTTAAGGGGGGCCACTAGTGTGACATTTTGGAAAAACGGGAAATTTTTGTATGTTTCGATAGTCTATACCTTTAAAAATAATATACTAAAATTTCAAGTGCATATCTCAAATAGTTTTTGAGTTACAGGCATCTGAAGGTAGGATTCTGATTTTCATTGTTAACTTTGAGGTATTGAGAAATGTATGAAGGTTGATAGTTCGGGAGTTTCTGGACGTGGTAGCCAATCACACGTTGTGGAGCAGCTAGACCCTGGCACATTTAAACGACTCATCTAGTTTTACTATGACCGTTATAGTAAGTGCATCATAAATAATTTTAGTAAAAATTCTCAGTGATTAAAACTAAAAGGTAAGGTAAAAAAAACTACATTTTTCAAATTTGCTGCAGTTATTATAACTCCAGGACAAATCATCCAATCGATTTGATTCTTATTGCAGCTTCTTTTATATATGTTTCTTCGTGCCATGAACCTCCAGTTTTTCAATCGAATAAAAAATGTAATTTTTGCAGGCCAAAAATCATTAAATTTTCGCGCAAAATTTGAAACAATTTTTTTAAAAAACTCTGCCATTTTGTTAAATTTAAACTTTTTTTTCGATTGAGGTTCATGGCACGGACAATACCTTCTAGTTTAATAGGCTTTTTGGTTTTTTTGATTTCAGGCATTGTGAAGGTCGCTATCACTGCAGCAGTGGTGGGACTTTTTTTTTGAAGCCTTGGAAAATCCCGAATAACTCACTGAATTTTCAATTTTTTGGTGCAAAAATTTTATCATGAATTTATCATATATCAACGAATATATCCTTAAAACATTAAAACGTTCCATACAGTAGTTTTCTTTAAAAAAATTCCCAAAAATCACGTTGTTTTCAGGCGGTCACACTAGTGGCCCCCCTTAGCACTACCGCCTCATACCAGGATGTCTCGTCAAGATACCTATCAGTTATGGTCGCCTTGATCTGTAAGGTACACGATTAACTTTTCAAATACACACCACGTGGCATATGTGAGATATGGAATGGCTTGCACAAGTTCAAGTTCATACTGTAAAGGTTACAGTCCGAGGAAAAAGAAGGGGGAATCTAAAAACTCTATAAATGAGGGAAGCATATTAAGGAGGGGGTAAGGTTAATTCGTACAAAAAGGCATGTTTTTGTTATTTTTTGTGACGACACATTTAAAATCTCTTTATTAAAACCAATGGTACATTAAAGTATGACATTCAGAATACTGTATAAAATTTTCACGAAGAAATATTAAAAAATACAGTAATGGCAGTAATTATTCGTCCGTGTCACGGAAAAAAGTAGAATTGCGGTGCCGCTCATAATTTGGTGCTGGATCATCCGAAATAAAGAAAATGAAAGTTCATTCGGTAGATAATAGTTTTCCTCTGGTAACCCTGGGAGGGTTTTTCGAAATTTCAGTTTTTCACTTTTTTGGAACACAGAAACAAAAACACGATATTTTGCGAAAAAAATTGGCTAATTTGTTATTGTAAAATAAAAATTATTAACAAATTTGAAAGAAACTCTCCAGCGTTACCTCGTAAATTATGTACAGAAATAGTGTTCAAAATTTCAAAAGGATCGGTACTGTAGTTTTGAAGTTATGAGGGGCACCGACTTTGAAAACGTGAGTTGTGAGGAAAATACTTTAAAGTTTTGAACACTTAAAAATTCTTGTATAAAACTGATATAGAAGCACCCCCTAGACGATCAATATATTGAACAATATGCATTGATCAATACGTATTGAAGGTTCCATCAATACGCTTCAATATAGCTTCAATATGAGCTCCATAAATACGATAACTAGACATTTTTGTGAGATGTGATGATTGTTGGTTGTGTTTGGAAAATTCGTGATCTGTTGTGCAAGTTATTATTTTTATTACTTATTTTTTCCAATATAAAGTAATGGTGTCTCATAGAGACATGATTTTGGTTTGGGGATATCGTCAGTTGATGCTCCTGATCGCTTTGCACTTTCAGTAGCCCTGAAGTCTTTCTTGAAATTAGTAGGCAAAGTATTAATTTTTTTTTCAGTTTGTCTACAGTAACGTCTGGTTTGTCAAATTAATGCATCAGCGATCTTTTCTATACATATCCGCTTCTTAGCTTGATTAAAGTAATCTTTCGATTTAACTTTCCACAGTTCGGGTGAATCACGATAAAGGGTAATTAATAGTAAAATAAACTCACGTTCGGACTCTAATTTTTCACTAGAGTCCGCCATCACGTAGGTAGTAAAATACATATGTTGTTAACACTTCGATATCTAAAACAAAACTAATACAAATATTGATCAATATACCTTATAAACGTCAATATGAGCATCAATATAGCTTCTATGAATACGCTTCAATATAAATTTCTATCAGTATCCTTCAATATCCTATCAGTATGTTCGAAGCTCTCCTAAACGATCAATATAGCCTTTCAGTACGTATTGATCAATGCATATTGATCAATATATTGATCGTCTAGGGGGTGCTTTACTGCTAAACTAAATTTTGTACTCTACACTGACAAAATATACAGTACAGGTATAAACACATTTGTAGGTACTTGCATTCAAATTTCTATAATAGAACTGAGAGAGAGATGTATATAGAGAGCGAAACATCTGCCGGGTGACAACAAAAATACTTATAACTTCGTCAATTTTGTTCCAATCAACTTGAAATTTTTAGACAATATTTTTGAGATATTATTGATATTGATTGAGGTATTTTTCTAAATTATCTTCTGCATATAATAATAGGGAAAAGTGATTTTAGATTATTATTGAAATAAGGAATTTTGGCGACGTACGTTTCGAACAAAAACTCCTCTTCAGTCCCTTTTTTAAAAATACTAAACAATTTTAAAAAAACAGCATACTAAACAATTTAAAAAAAAACAACAAATATTACATTTTTTGAACAGTAATGAACAATCAATAATAAAATAATTCGACGCGAGCGTGGATGTATAGATCATATATTCACCTTAAACGTGCTTATCCAAAATCATTTGAGACTTCCTGCTAGACGGGTTATCACGGCTTTTATAAATTTTAAGAAAGCCTTTGATACCATTACACACAACAAACTATAGCATAAATTATTTAGAATTGGAATTAGTAGTCACATGTGCAGAATACTTCAGCAATTGTACGATAACGCTAGCTTCGAGATAAAAGTCGAACATCAGATACAAAAGGTAAAAATAACGCAAGGAGTTTTACAAGGCGATTCGTTGTCACCATTATTGGTTGCTCTATATATAAATGATATGGAAGAGTATTTCATGGAGAAACAGTTAGAAGGACTCTATGTAGATAGGCAAACTGAAACACGAATGCTCCTTTAAGCGAATGACCATATTCTTTTTTCGGACCGTGCATCAAATTTACAAAAAAAATTGAATACACTACACGTATATAGCACTGAAAATGATTTAATAGTTAATACCGACAAAACAAAAATTGTTTTGTTTAAGAAGGGTAGACTAAAGTCAGTCAGATAAAAACAGAATATTTAATTATGGTGATAAATAACTAGAAAGTGTATCTCAGATGCCATATCTGGGGGTAATCTTTTCAAGATCAGGTCTCTTTCTGGATCACGCGAAATTTGCTTTGTCCAAAGCTAACATAGCGTTAGGAGTTAATAAACCGATGCTGTTAAATACTGCAAATAATTGTCTTGATTCAAAAATAAAAATTTATAATGCAGTAATTTTAAATATTTTGTTGTATTCTGCAGAAGTATGGGGGCTTAAATATCGTTGTTTTTCTGGCCCGTAAACACCCCAAACTATATTGTGCGCCTAGAAACGGGTATGGTGAAATTGGGACAAAGAGTAGTTGAAATAAACTTGAACTGGTGGGGAAAAATTTTAAAAATGGATAGCTCACAGTACCCTAAAATTCTTTATAATAGACTAATGCAGTTTAGTACCGAAGAAAGTTTTAACTGGGCAGTGCAAGTAAGAAATATGTTATATGAAACAGGCTCTGGCACTACGTGGGATACACAGGATTACCAAGAACTAGAGAATAACAGAGAAATAATTAAAGTCAGGTATTACAAACAACTCGTTGATCCCGACTGGGAATAGATGTTACCCTCAAATTTCTCCCCTATTTATAAGGAATTGAAAGTTACTTGCGGTGTTGAGGAATACTTGAGTCGGGGTATAAAAACTGAATACATCCGAGTAGTGAGTAGGCTTCGAGTTATAGGCAACTTGTATTGGGGTCTACGACCTTTTAGTGGCACTTTTAGGCTAGAGGGACGTAGTATCTATACCATTTGCCATCTAAACACACCCGATATACAATCCTACATGTAAGTAAGCTTACATGATTTTTTTTAACTGAATCTGTAACAAAATAACCTTAAAATATAAGAAAAGTGTTTCATTTTTAAACGTTTAATAAAACCATATTCGTCAATAACTGAAAAAACTATTTTTCGGTTTCGTTTAATAATAAGAACTACTCTCATTTTTTTTATTATATATATTTTGGTAGATATATATTCTAATCTAATTTACTTACTTATAACATTCTCTTGCTCTACACAAATATTATGTTACTTATTTGTTGTACAAAACAGGTTAACATTTTTATTCTGTTAAATCAAAATTTGTGTTAATATTTTCATTTAACACATTATACACATATTGTGTTAATATTTTCATTTGTCAAAATTTCTTCAGCTTTTTAATTTGGAATTTATTTGGTGTCACTGATGGACAATTTCGACCACATCTTCATTTAAAGATCTTCTGAAATTTCATACAAAATCAGTTCCTTATAGTGCATCTCTTGGTACGCCCAGCGACTTTCAAATAATCTTATTCATATTTTGATAACGTAGTTTGATAAAATTTTGTCAAGATCAGACCAGCTGTTTAATTAAAGTCCTATTCGATTAGCCCTGCGAATTAATTTTGACCTCATCTTACTTTTAAATCAGATATACTGAAATTCTCTCCTATTTTCATATTTCAATAACGTATCTAATTTTTATACCTTCAAATAGTCACATTGATAACCTTAATAGTACGTTAATTTCCGAGACGATTCGAGCTCCTAAGGCTCTGGAGAAAATTTCCAAACTCGCGTTAATTTGTTTTGGATTCTTAAGAATATGTGAGTAAAGGTTAAGATCCATCCAGTCGTTTATTTTGAGTTATTTTAAGTCTCCAGTACCCTAGAGGGAAATTTTAACCTCACGTTCACTTTTCTCAGAATCTTAGTACTATTTGAGCAAAATTAAGTCAAGATTCGCCCAGCCAATATTATTTTTAGTTCTTTTTGAGACCTTCGGACCTTAAAGATTATATTATATCTCTCAATCCGTAGCGGGCTTAACGCTTGTTTTAAATCATATGTGCATAGTACCTATATAAAAAGTATCGTATTGAGGTACCCTGAAGATCGAGTATAAATTACAGTTGAAATAAGTTTGAAAATATACCTTGTTAGTAACTGTATATGATTACACTAATTTGCTGTCGGGTATATATTCAAATTCTCATAGTAGTATTCTTGTACTTGAAAATATATCCGGTTTTTGGCTCTGAAATGAGATATATTTTAAAGAGTCATTTTGTTAGTTTCTGTTTTGTAAATTATACCCGATCTTAGATCGGTCAGTGACGTCACAAGCTCTGACTTTGGGTATATTTTCAAAATGCGCTACCCCACCTACTGTAACAGGTTTATTACGAAAACTTACGTGGCATGAACTTTTGGTCATACCAACGATTATAATCTTGTTAAAATTTTGATTTGAATTTTTTTAACCATTAGCCAGAAAAAAACCTATTAGAATTTTAATCATACCTATTCAGATATTTGAAAAGTATTTATAAAGATTTCCCATAAACTGTTAAATGTTTAAAAAAAATTACTAATAATTAAGTTGTTTATTGAAAAGTTTAAGTATAACAGACTTTAAAAAGTTGTTATTCCAATTAAAAATTAACTAGACAAAAGTAACAAAAATTTCAGTTTTTTTTTTCTTTCGATTTCATTCAATTAGTTTCACTACATTTTTTTGTCTTGTTGCTAGTTCGTGAACTCAATCAACGTACAAATAATAATTGTTTACAGAAAAATAAGAGAAAAAAGCGATTAATCTACTCGTTGATTCTTAATGACTTTTATTTTTACCTTGACTGTGTTAAATGAAGATTTTTGTGGTATATGCACTCGATTATACCGTGCGTTTATATTCATGCGACACAAAATTGAGAATATTTTACTTGCGCAGCGCAGGTACTAAGGCTATACGTATCGTTTCCGTACAATAACAAAAAGTGTTATCAGGATATAGGAATTTTTATTACTTTTTTATTTTGTAAATTTTTTGAATTAAAAATTCAAACTTTTATTCTTGAAATTTTATACTATATTTTTATAGTAACTTTTCCTTGAGTTCTAGCGTTGTTTGGGGACTAAGAAGTGAGTTTAAAAACCGAAACTATCTATAGAAGCTCAAAAGTTCCTAAAAGGCTCTTAATTCAGCTGTAAAAATTAATCTGATATTTTTATTTTTAAGCGGCAGGAGGGTTGAGTTAATCTCGATTCAGCTTCCCAGTATTACATTCTTGATCAGTGTGACGATCTCAAAATTTTTAAAATATATAGTATGAAAGTTTATTAAGAGCTTATAATTTTGTGCTATTTAATTTAACTCTACTAAAATTGAATATTATAGTGACTCAAGTTTATAAGGTCATTTCTCGGAAAAATATTAATCTAGTATAAAAGCATTTTTGTAGATAATTTTGTAAGCTTTAATTTTGTACGGAATCATATTTCAGGTAAAACTGAAGAAAAAATCGAGGAAGTTTAAATTATAAACTTAACGTTAAATTCGGCTGAAAATTATCTATGAATAAGTTAAGATTTATCCTAAGTTCAACTTGTTTTAAATTGTCTATGAATAGCGCACGTTGTCTTTAGACAGATTCCATTTTCAGGCATTAGGAAATCAAGGACTATTCGAGGACTTCCCTAAAAACTTAATTTGCGTTTGAAATTGTTTAACATAGCTTTTCTTTGTTCCTTTATAAAACGGACATACTGTAAAACAGGTGAGCATTGTTTTTTGTTCAGCATAATATCTAATGATGATATACTAAGAGTCGTTTTATAATAGAAACTGACAGCATAGAGTGTTACCATAATTAATATCTAAACACATAGAGTTAATAAAACGTTTGTCTGTCCGTCCATCTATCCATCATACAAGTATAAAAATAAGTTAGAGTGAAACAAAGGTAATAATCAAACGTTAAAACGAGATAAATTGCTATCATAACCTTAGTAAATATATATACAGTAAAACAGGGTGTTTTAAGCTAATAAGTACATACAGTTTTTAATATAGAGAAGAAAATTACTATCGTTAAAATTTAGTTTTCTTCAATAGCTCCTATTAAAGGTCAACGCTCAGACTTTCCGGAAGCTTAGTCTTTTTGTTTGATATTTAGTTACATAATATTTCCTTCAAATTTTATATATAAAAGTAAAATTGCACTTTTTTTAAATTTTATAGCCATTTGTGTTACGCATACTATCGGAAAACGATAAATACTTTAAGTGCGTCTTCAAATGTACCCAATTTTTAAAACCAGTGTTTCGATTTAAATTATTTTAATTATGTATTCTTCTTTATTAATGTGTTTCAACTGACGCTACCCACAATTACAAAAATTAATTTTTTTTTTAAAAAGTCAGAACCCACACATGAAAATTTGATCCCTTTAGGTAAAAGAATTCCTTTTGTTATTATTATTTAAAAGCATAGAAAACGTGAAAATTGACCAGAAATTAAATAAATTAAGAATCTTCAATTTCTTTCACATTTCAGTAACAGAAAGATATTCAAATTCGTTAGACATTGAACTTCAGTCATTTAGTTGTCTAGGATTACTAAATGTTAAAATTGACCTGCCGACGAAAGCGATATTTGGGTAGATAGATATTTTCAATATTTTTTTTTTTAAAATATCATTATACTTGGGGAAAATCTTTTATTTTTGTAAGAAGAGAAGTTATACAGTTGTCTTAGTTCATAGAATACTAAAAGCAAACTAAAATCAAAAAAGTGTAGATCGCTTGGAGTCATTTGTGTGTGGCCTGTCACAGCTTAAGGCATTTAGTCGTTCGGTGTCGGTCACCGAATGCACAACAATTATTATGTATTGTTGAAATCATTTTTAGTAACACTGCATGGATCTCTGTCCGCATGTAAGTGTTACGTAGTTGTGTGTGTGACCATTCGCGTCTACGCTGGTATCAGTAGTACAGAGATAGCTGTATTTTTTTGTTCTCTGTTCTCTGTGTCTTAGTTAAATCCTAGTATAGTGTCCGGGAGCCAGTGGTTCTCAAACTTTTTCTGTCACGTACCCATTGGCTAGACTTTTTAATTATGAGTACATACTTACCTCATATTTCTAAAACGAACAAGTAGTTGCAAATAAATATTAATTATATCAAGGCTTTTTGATGATGTATTATAGGTAAGGAATTTTTAGAAAAAAGTCACGTTATTTCACCACCAGTATTAAAAAATTAGAAATGGATTTCCTTATTTTAAAACCAAAATTTTAACGTCTTTTTTGTGACTATAGGAACTCGGTTGAAAGGAGTTTTTGCAGAAAAGGATTAAAAGAATATGTCTATGTATTAACGGAATTATAAAAATAAACAACGAAAACAAAAATAGGTTCGTATGTCCCTGGTCGTCAAAAACATTCGGAATAAATGTCTTGTCTAAAATAGATGAAGTTTCCACAATGGTTAGGCAATATACACTGTGTTAATTTATTGTGAATTCTATACTGTTCTATTCTACGATATTGATAGTCTTTCTGGACCAAGTGTTAGGTACTTGCCGCACCACTACTGAGGCAACGTAATTCCACGAAATCGTTAATTAACTTGTCAATATTACTATAGGTACGTCAGTCAGTCAGTCAGTCAGTGAGTGTGAGCAGCAAACAAGCAATATTATTATTACATACATGTGGCATGACGGTCAGCGAAACGGATTATATATATATATATATATATATATATATATATATATATATATATATATATATATATATATATATGCTTATTGCGCAATTTATAAAATTATTCCAAAATTTCAAAACTTGAAGGTATATGTATCTATAAATTTTAAAATCCATTTATAAGGAAACTTATTGTCAGAATAATTGAAATTGGTTATGCAAAACTAGGTTAATGTCACCTTATATAAATTCAAATAAAAATTCCTATTGGTCACATTGGCTCTTAAAAAACATTTTCAATTGACAAATTAACATGTCTTAATCATTAAAGAAGTTAAAACTGAATAAAAGTATTTTTTAGACATGCGTGTTTTATAAGTTTCGTTCCCTAAAAATCAGTGGTATTTTTAGAAAATGGTAGTTAATAATAACGTTGCTACAAGAAAAGATTAAAACTATGAGAAATCTAGAATTACAGAATTGATTGGCTAGAATAGATAAAATTATAAACAGTAAGTTTTTTTGTGAATAGGTATTAGGCTTCGATTTAAAACTCCCTTTTATTTCAACCTAAATAAGCCATAATCTTTTATATTTTTTGTAGGCAAATTCGCCCACGATAATCAGGGTTCCTCATGAGATTATAGTTTTTATCTATTTCTATAGAAATAATTCTCAATCACATGTGGAGGCCCCAAAGAACACAAAAGCTCTTATCATTCCTATTCTAATCCTGTGTTGAAAAATTCATTATTATTCATTATTAATTTTATGAGGCCCTGAGGCAAGTGCGCTTATGTAAATGCTGTCTTGACAAACACTTCCTGTTGCGCATCTATTTTGTCAAATTCACAGTGAAATTTAAAATTTAAGCACTACTGGTTAAAATAATTTGTAAATTCGTAACTTTTAATTTTCATAAAGAGATTAGGATTGGACACTATTCAAAGTTACTTGAGTTGGCCATGTGTCAAGTGCCCGTACACAGTCCTAATAAATTGAATTTTTTTAATTTCCATAAAATATGCAAATATACAAATAATTAACTAATATGATCCAAAGGATAAAATATTCGACAACTTTCAATCGAAACCTCTCATCAATTAGCATAAATTTAATTTAACTAGCTATTTACAATTTTTTTTTTTAATATCACATATTAAACGATCTATTAATTTTTTTCGTATTGTCTTTTGGTGGTCTATTTCAAGGTTTTTATTATATCAAAATTCCGTGTAAAAAGATTACACACACGTTTACGTTCTAATTAGCCGAAATGACTCATATCATTTCTAATATATTTTTAACGAGATATTTCTGTTAACCAAACTCCATACATAGCTGCCTCACTTTGTGACAAACAATATAGTATAATAAATTTTATTTAATTAATAGATATCCGTTTATTTAATAAGAAACCGTCATTTGACCGACAGGCGACGCCGAGTCAACAAAACCATTTCGTAAAATTCAATAAAAAAAAAAAAAAAAAATTCCTGAGAAAAATACTAATAATAATGGTAATAAAAATATGAAATTATATGTTCAATATTTCAACTTGTTTCATAAGAAGATTAAGACATTAAAAATTTAAATTTATTTTGACTAAATTATTTGTTGCGGTTAAATAGAAAAAAATATAATATTATTTTTTCTTGTTTATACAAACCAAAGATGGAATATTGCTGAAATATTATGATTATACATTAATGTAAATTTGATTAAAATCATACGTCTACAGTTCAAACCTACACCTGTATGATAATTAACTGGTAGGTCAGTCAAATAATTTAGTGTTGTTTATGCGGTAGGGACACGTAATACGAGATTGGAAAGAGTACATCGTTGAGTAGCGCCAAACTATGATGGGAAAAAATAAGGTATGGGAACGAATTACCATGAAAAGGCGAAACTAACAACTATTCTAGTAAAATTAGTGATGAATTCAATTTCGATTTTTATTCATTGGTAAAATGCAAGAAAAAAATTACAGACTGATCGAAGAAGTGGATTTAACTAAAAATTCGCTGAAAATGAAGCAAAATTGGTTGTACAACTTGAAATTACTGTCATCAATTGTCATCAATGTGGTTGATGAATATTAAAACTGTGGTAAACTTTTAGAAGATTACCTAAATACAGACGAACGTTCCCTATACTTTATAATATTCACAATCAGATTGATAGCAATTGAAATTAAAGAGAGAGCATTACTAGATTATAATGGCATTCGACAACAGGATCAACCAGTTGATATACCGTTTGGCTGGTTATCCAAAAGTTCTGTGTTCGATTCCCACCTAATCCAGTTTGATAATTTTTCAATCATAATGTGACTTTTAATTACTACAATATTAGTCTCATTCTTAGTTAAATTCACATAACTATTCCATCATAGATTAAATATTCCATATAAAGACATAAAAAAAAGATGGAAAAAGATTTCCAGCTTATAGATAGATGATGGAATTGGATATCTATTTCTAGAAGTTTTTTACCTCTTTGTATGCATATATATCAGAACGTGTATGTACCACATAATAGATGGGGTACACATTATCTTTTTTGAAGCAAATCGCCACATTGGTAAACACCACGTTAACACCTTTCATAACCTATAAAGTGTCAGTGGTAATAAATATTTTTTAATTTGTATACGATTTTTGTTGTAATTTAAGACTATTTATTAATAAATATTCTAACAATATTTTTAGCAACAAATATAACATAAGTAAATATAGAAAAATTTTAAATTAAATCTTGTTTAACCGCCATACTCGTCAACACTTTAACCCTTTTTTTGGTTTCATTTTCATATACAGTGAATATATACCTGTACTCCCTTTATCACTTCGATACTCAAAGTTTGTATGAAATATTTAGTATATGATGGTATGGTAAGGTTAGGTTAAATGGGTAAAGTTAGGTAATGCGGGTTTAAGACGTCAGGTTCTTGTTTCAGAGATATCATCAATGATGAGCTAGAAAGATGCATGGTAATTGCTTAGAAAATAATGAAAAATATATAATAGTTACTAATTATTTAAGGCAGTATTCTAAAAAACAACTACTTAGTTTTTGGCATACAAAAATTAACTATTAAAATGAGGCGGTAATTACGCTACGCCAGAAGGAATTGGGTGCTACACTACACTTAATACCCGACTACTTTGACTGTCTACATCTGTTACAGGTGTATAAATGTCTCAATGTCTAGTTCAGAGTTCAGCTTAGGTCATATTTTTAAGAAATGTAGATTTAGACTGTTGCGACTTTCTTGAAATTTTATTCAAAACTTAAACGCATTTTTCTGGAAACAACTTTCCTTGATCTGATCGTCGTTAAGTCTCGAGTTCTATCTATCCCGTTGCTTTTGAATTTAGTGTTGGTGAACCTTCACCAAATGTTGTTGTATGAATCGAACCTTGGAAAATTAAAATTTGCCATTTTTACTTTTTGTTTCTTGACAACTGTCATCTTACGATTTTTTTCTCTCTTTGATATCGACGATAATGACGTATGTATTTCAAATTGGTCGACCAACTCACCGTCACTCTTGCGACAAGGTATAACAATTTTTTGCAGAATCTTAAAACATTATTTAACCAACTGTTAGAAAATGGATCGTAAAAATATTTTTTTATTAAGGTTGAAAGTATTTATGAGGACCCTTAGATGTAATCATGATATGTTAGATGTTATGCTACTGCTATTTAAATTTGAAACTTACTTCGACCGTAGGTCTTGAGCTAAAATATTTTTTAAAACGCTTTGGTATAATTGGTATTGCAGTAAAGACTACATTATTGTTATTAATTCACACAAAGAATACATTTGAAAATTACCTAATAGTAGAGTTCAAAGATTTAATAACGAAATTAGATAAAGTAATTATGGAATTCACGAAATAAATATTTCAACCGTTATTTAATAATTTTTCAACATAAATTATCGGATCCACGGAACTGCATTTTTGTTAGTTTATAAAAGTGCCGGGAACTTACGCCTTTGGACTGTAATACACCGCCTTAAAATAGCTGAGTAATTAACACTTAAATGTTTGATTATCGAAAAAAATCAATGACTATAATTTTAAGAAACAATACCCATATTCTAATAAACGTATAGAAAATTTATCACTTCATTTTAACATCATTGTCAAACAATGTTCAATACCTAATTAATTTTAAATAAACCTCACCTCACCAAGAATTACATAGTCACGTCATATGATTAATTTAAACAAAAAATTTTAACAACTTTATTTACTAAATTCTTAGAAATTTACACCAGTGATGGCTATGGTGTAATATTTCATCAGGTTTTTTATTGGATGTTTTGGTTAAATAGGTAAGTACCACGGTGAATAAATCAATATTGATTGATAATTATTTGAAATTAATGGTTGCTTTATGTTAATAACAATGTATAGTTAAATATTTAATTGGTTGTGAATTTCAATTTTATTTTGTTATTAAATGATTACATATACTTACACTTTGAGTGTGAATTTTTGATGAAATGCGCAATGATACAGCAATTTTTTGTATGATATGATGCTGTGTTTCAATTCAATTTAATTGATGAGGAATTTTTTAGGTGCTTCTACACGTTTTAAATCTATATCATCAGGGTTGGATATATCTTTGAGAAGCCCTTGAGCACTACTCATATGGTGGCCTCTGAGTATCTCACATGTGAAGGCTCTTGGTAAGACGATAGGGAAATTTTCGAAATTTTTTTATTATCTTGAAAAAGTATATTTGATAAGTTTTTCTGTTCTATTCTTGTTTCGAGAGATTCATTATTAATTTTGTGGAGACCCCTATTGAGTGAAAACCCTAAGCACGTATCTACCGCAAGTGTCCTTATGTAAATCCGAATCTGTACCTCACCTGGAATATTAGTCGGGTTTTTGATTAGTGATCAATTATATTTTTGATTAGCTTATTGGTATTAGTTTAATAAAGGAATTTGTCGCCGCAGTAATAAAAATCAAAACGAAATTTACGAGCTATAAAAGAAAAATTTAAGGAAAATTAGGTGTTCGAACGCTCACCTCACATAAAAATAAAAATTGTTCTAGGAAATATATCGAATTTTTTTTTTTAACTAGGATAAAAAGGAAAAGAGTGCAATTGCCCAGGGGTCCGAAGCCTCGGTGTAAGGGACCCGGACAAAGTGTGAAGACGTTTTTTTTTTGCCCGTCAACTGTATTTTACGAGAAAAAAATGTTTGAAAATTTTTTGTTGGGTCATTTCTTTCACCGGCTGTGAATTTCAATTTTAATGCTTCCAACGAGTTATTAACAGGGGGACTCAACAACTATAAGAGTGATAACTTTATCAATTAACAGTTATTGTCATCTGTCAATAACTATAATTCGGCTGTGTCAATAACTGTCTTAAGACTCGTTAGTTGCTTGTTAGTATTAAAATCTACCATAAGCGTCAAGAATATTTTTATTTGTAACTCAACGTGTGGTTAATGTTATTTTAATTGAAGATATGCTTAAGGTTAAAAAGAACTTGCCATATTTAAACCAACATTCGGAGGTTGATTTAGAGTTAGCCATACAAGCTGTTATGAATGGTATGAATAAAAAGAAAGTATTTAGATAGATAAATTGTCTATAAAAAAAATGCGTGTCTGCCTATGCTATAAATGAACTGCTAATTGCAGAAAGGAAACTAGTCCAAAATTTTTAAAAATTTTTTGTTGTTTTAAATTAAAGATGGTGTATAGACTTGTACTCTATCTACAATAAACGCATAAATGAACTACTTACTATGGCCATAACAGATGATAGAAAAGTTCCCTTTCTGTTGTAAATCATCCGTCTATACATCATCTTTAGTTTGACACAAAAAAACGCATTTGAAAAATTTTGGACATGTTCCCTTTCTGCAGTTAGCAGTTCAAATGAATTACTTCATTTTATTTGTAAAACAAAATTCATTTTACGTAAAAGTAAGACAATAAATTTTTTTCTAAAGTATATATATGTATTGGACAATGATTTTTCACCTATATATTATAATTTAATTCTAAGATAAATGTTTATTTAGATATTGCTTCATTAATGCTCCTATTGCTTTCTTTCTTATAAGTATGGTATTTCTGAAAGGGGAAAAGATGTCAATAACTAATCTACCGACTGTCAGTGATTATCTTCAAAGTGTCAATTACTGAAAATTCTACATTAATTCATTTTTATTAATTTATTTATATATCTGTCTTTATATAATTGATTTAGATGTATACTCCATGAAAATAAACAAAATGGTCTTCACAATACGTTTTTTGATTTCTATAAAATCAATATACCTTATAAATTAGTCATTTTAAAAAAAATTTACCTTAAAGTGTCAATCACTATAAGCTGAATAAAATCTCTGATAAGGTGAATAAAATCTCAGTGTACACTGAACTGAATCAATGAACATCTTATATGAATACACAAAAAAGGTAGTGATTGATGATTTTATAATAGGTAGTTACAAATTAAAAGAAAACTAAGATTTAAAACTGAATTCGGATTAAAAAGATCGTGTTTAAAAACACAAGAGAACTGTTATTTGAAATATAGCTGTATGTATAACTTGATTTCTAGCAACGCAACGTAGCAAAGTAGCGTTCTAAATTATATTATATATATATATTTTTTTTTTATTCAAAACAAATTACTTTTCTGTAAGAGGCAAGTAATCACAGTTAGCTGTATGTGGTATCAAACAAAAGTAATTCAACTGGTCACTGCCTACTTGGATGTGTATATTACCTGCATTCCAAGTGTTCGGGTGGTCAAAGCATCAACAAACATCAGCAGCCAAGAAGTGATATACATAGGTATGGTCTATTTCAGTTAAATTTAACCATGCTTCGTAACTTTGAATTTAAATAATTTCCGTTTTCTTGGCTTTATCTCTTTTATTATTGCATTCATGTAAATTTTAAATTTGCAGTTTATTTCTAGAAAAGAATAGAAGATCGATTTGTTTCGAATATAAGAATTATTTAATTTTTTAACGAAAACTCATGATCAATTTTATCTGAAAAGAGGTATAGTAGTATTATCTACGTGTTGACAGGTGCATATACAGGTACATACAGATTTGAAAATAACACTGAACTTGTATACGAAATCAAGAGGTGCACTGACAAGAGATAGGAGACGGTAGAATTAAATTATACAGAAACTCTAGCCTAAAAATTCAAAAAAATTGATAGTTTTTTTGCATACTTTTAAAGTTTAGAGGAAGGAACATTGGACGGGGCAGGGATCGCTGATGAAGGGATTACATGGTTTTCTTTTTAGCAAAAAAGTTGGAATAAATTATATTTTCTTATGCTGTAAAAAAAAATTTTAGTGTTCTTTTTTTGCTAAAAAAAACCCACGCAACCTCCTTTACAAATGTAAGTATAATATACCATAAATGACTCACACTGCCCGAAACGAGACTTCAAACTTTAACTCGCTTTTCACGAAACTATGTTTTTTGAAACGGTTAACATGAAGTCTCAAGTTCTAGTGGACCGATTGCTTTGAAGTTTTATACAGAGCTTCCGAATATATATTCAAAATTTCGAAAACTGAACAAACGATGAGAAAAAACTTTTTTTTTTCACATGGGCACCATTTTTCCAAAAAGTTTTTCCAAATCTCTCTGGTCAAACGAAAATAACATTTTTACTCTTTAAGAATTTACTAAAATTTTGTATTTCTTGTACTTTTTGTACTTCTTAAAGATTAGTAAAAACTAATAAAAAACCGATAGTAAAAATGTTCAAGATTTAAGCCTGGAAAAACACCAAAAATTGAGCCGTCTAGACCACAATACCTCCTTAATTTAAGTAGCGAAAAGAAGCTAATATAAATCTCTATGTACAGTGTTTCAGCCGTGTCCTATAAAAATTTTTAATTGGTGATCCCTGTCCATTCACTATATTTCATTCGTATATGTCCTATTTCTCTAGTTTATGATCTTTTTATTACAATATTTATTGTGTGTAATTTCATAAGCAGGATATATTATTTGTGAACCTGTATCTCATGTTATGTGTTTACATCCATAATATATGTAGTATGAATGACCAATCAAATTTATTATCTTTACTTTCGATTCAACGAGGTGAGGTTTCCAAATTCAGTTGTTACCAAATGTCATTCATTCATACCAACGATAAATTACATAGTTATTCGAATATCTAAATTTGAAAATGAAACAAATTTTTAATTTCTATTGAAATTACACATAAGTTAGTTATGGTGTCAGTTTACAAATATTCGTTGAAACTTAAAGAGTTAAGGTAGGTATTTGGTCCGCGAGAGTCAGGTACAAAAGTAAGGTACCTGAGGGTAATATTGCAAATCGGTTAATATGGTCATTTTCTTATATCTCGAAAAGTATAAGAAATATAACAGATGGCACCATTAGTATAGAGCTCATAGACAAGCAAATTGATGATGGGTGGGTACTGTTTTACTAACGACATTTCGATAGTTAAAAAAGTTCAGTTCTGCAGAAATTTGTCTTCAACTCTGCCGAATTAAATCAACTTTGAACAAAACTACATCAGTAAACTTCTCGGATTGTCATGAGGACCTTCTATTTCTTCATTCTCTGTTCAGCCTAGACGTTTAACACCTGCAGAAAATATGGACGAAAAAAAGCAAGTTATCCTTCACAGACATAACGAAGACTTGGTTATGACCATATTTTCTGCACATGATGGAAATATGGCCATTTTCCCGTTTTTTAAGACAACTGATTTTTTTTAATTTCTTAATTGTTACCAAAATTTTTGTGCCTTTTTTTAATTTATAATATACATTAACAATAGCTGAAAATTGTGTTTTTTTCTCTCTTCTCCTCTAAGTTTTTATGATATATGAACTCAAAGCTTAAGGTGACCATATTATCTCCATGTACCTTACATATCAGCGATAAAATTTTTTTTTAACAAAAATTAAATAATGTATTAATATTCTTTAGTTATTATATTTGTATACTACTTGTTTGTTTGAATTTCCCTGCGCTTATGTTGTTGCAATAGAAAAGCGTTGTAAAATAATATTCACAAATTATATTTCAAAAACGGCGTGGTCAATAATAATTTTTATTTTTTATTAAATATGGTTTGCAACCTTGTATTTTATAGCATATTAAATTTTTATCAAATTCCTTTGACAGGCTGTCATATTGTTCTAAGAAAAAAAATAGAGTCTTCCCATATAAGAGTGTTTTAAAATTACACAACTTTGAAATCGTTTTTCTGAAAATTGGGGTGGTCAATTTTAATCGGAACAGGCTCATATTATTGGTATTGGATTAAGTAAATGTCTAGAGTAGTTTCGTTAAAATCCTTTGAAAAATCGTTCTACGTACCAACTACCTTATTTATAAATTATCTTTTTTACTGGCAAAATTTCCATAGTATCTATTTAGCTCAAATAAAAATGGGTAAGGATTTACTATCATTAGTTTTGATCATTTTAACTCAGTTTCTGAATATGTGATTACTTACTTGGAATCAGATCATCAAACTAGTAATTATGCACAGACGTTTCGCACCAACACATTACTTCTGACGAAAATACGTCAAAATATGTAAAAAAAAATTTTAATTTTTACTGATTAAAAAGGAATATGTACACTGAGAAAAAAATACAGTAATTTTTACTAAAATTTCTGATAAAAAATTACTAGAAGCTAAGCAAAAAGTACGATAATTTATAGTAAAAATTGTAAATTACCCTATAGCTCAGTAAAAATTACCGTATTATTTATAAATAAGGTTTTTTTTTTTATTTATTAATAAATAATTGAATTAAAATAGTTTAAAAGGATATTGATAGAAGGGTAAGCATTAAAATCAAATTATTAATATAGAAAAAAATTTTTGTGGTTTTTTATTATTTGTGGAAAAAAATATATAAATTCTTTATTTGACATATTACATGATAAAAATTTTTAACAATAAGAACATTACAATAATTTGTATAAAAACATATTTCAATTAACATATCAATACATATAAAAAAACATACAAGAATTAAAAAAAAACTAAACAAAAATTCATGAAACACAACAAACAAACACTTTATAAACATCCAGTCATGATGGTTGCTATTGCACAACTGAACGGAACAACGCAACGGCCGGAGAATCCTGCTTAGTTGCTAGGTCTGTAACTGCTGTAACTCGTGTTGGTCGTGTTAGACACTGCTCGGTGCGGTTGCGTGCTTGTTTTATTTATTCTCATGTCTGTGTGATGCTTGGTAGGCAATGATATGTGAGAGGGATGAAATGCACAGCGACTCAGTAAAAATTATTCAATGTCCAGTATAATTTTACAAAAAATTAAGTAAATTTTCCCGGTGTCCACATGAAATTTTACTAGCCCATCGAATTTTACGCAGCTGTATAGGAAAAATTCTTAAGGTGTACAGGAAAAATTCTTAAGGTGTACAGGAAAAATTCTTAAGGTGTACAGGAAAAATTTTCAAATGAATCGTAAAAAATAATGTTTGAAACGCATTTTTTATATTTTTCTTAATAATTTCCTACGGACTGGTCACTTAAGACTCGTTTACCGGAGGCAGCTCAGTAATTTTTACTGGAATTTTTTCTCTGTGTAGTTGGTTGGAAACCAATAAAATTAAGACGATTTTGTAATTTCTTATTTTTTTAGCTGAAATAATAATCTTCTTAATAATGTGTTCATTTAAAAACAATTGTCTAAATTGCCATTCATATAGCTTAAACTAATTAACACGAATATTTTTGTAATTGACAATACTGCTGTTAACTCTATTTTTTATGTTCAAAATTGATTCGGTAGCTGGTTAAGTTTTAAAAATTTAGTTATGATAATCAGTTTACAAATTAAATTGATGTTATTTTAAATTACATCTTACATGCAACAACTCAATCACATATTCTATAACCTGGCTCTAGTTAGAGTCAGGTTGTAACGTCAAATGCAATTACATACTTATGTATCCAATGTATTATAATAACGTAGATAAAACATTAATGACAGGCAACGTTCAATGTATTATTTTATTTAAATATAGCGAAACAAAAAAATGTAAGAGAACTAAAAGTAAAAGTAATTTAAAATCAAGTTCAATCATAGAGTGCAAACAAATTATTTTAATAATTACCTTCGTTAAAAATGAAAGTTAATTTAATAAATCAAAAAAGCAATGCTTCTAGGGACATTGTAACTGAGTGACTGGGAATTCTCGAAATTAATTTGCTATAGTAAAATTTGAGAAAACAATACGCTAATAGCTATTTTCAAAGCAATTACCATTTGCTGTTATAACTAAAGTTATAATATTGTTCAAAAGCCCATTATTTGAATTTCAAAATTTAATTATATTTCGGACATTATTAATCGAGAAAACTTGTACAGAGTAATTCATATTTCCAGAAGATGCAAATATGAACTAAAAAAAGTAAAAAAAATTACATTTTTTTCTGTTTAAGCAAAAGGCAGGAGCGACACTTAGGTACGGTAAATCTGGCTCTGAGTCAACTTTCGCTTGACGTCTTACGACATCAGTGACTGTCAAGATGTTAACAGGGCTGTAGAAGAAAATGACGGGCACCGGAAACTTACCACATTTTTACAAATTTCCTTCCAAAAAAGTAAGTGGTGAGAAAAAGAAACTCTTAACTTTTTTCCCTGGTATTCAGTCGATAGCTACGGGCCCCCTGCTCAAGCCAGGACTCTGGGGCTGCAACTCCGGGTACCCCACCCTCTCGTCGGGTCTGACAATGAATATTAAATAAATACATGACGTATCTAGAAAAAAATTACAATATTTTATATAGGAAGAACTTAAACTCGATTTTTAACAAAAAGCGACCACCAGCGTTCTAGCGGTTGGTTTTTTTAATCCATTCAAAATTTGAAAAGGAATAAAAAATTCTAATTGGTGTATTTTTTTATCAAATGCCGACGTCACTGGGAAAAGCAGAATTAATAAAAATAATAGCTTAGATACAAATAAAATAAATTTTGTAATAGTAGTATTTAGTAGAGATGTTATGGATATCCGTAACCGTAACCGAAACTACCGGATATCGGAAATAATTAATTATCCGTAGCCGAAACCGTATTCGAAAATAAAAGTTTCGGATTTGTTTTGGATAAAAACAGACAACTGCTGTCGGAAAATTGAGTTTAAATCGAAGAAAATATTGATAGATTTTCGCTGATTCGTGTTTGGCGTTCATTTTTTTGGTACAATTTTCCCCTTTTTCCTAAAAAAAATGTGCACTAAAAGCAATTACCCCTAACAGTAACCGTCTCCGAAACATTATCCGATATTATTGTATATCCGTAACCGAAACCAAAACGTAATCCGTAAACTTAAGGGGGCCACTAGTGTGACGTTTTCAAAAAATTGTAAAATTTTCTTTTGCATGTTTCGATAGTCTATAGGTACTATATCTTTAAAAATAACATATTAAAATTTCAAGTGCATATCTCAAATGGTTTTTGAGTTACAGCCATCCAAAGAGCGGATTCTGATTTTCATTGTTAACTTTGAGGTATTGAGAAATGTATAAAGGTTAATATGTAGTTCGGAAATTTCTGGACGTGGCTGCCCGTAACATGTTGTGGAAAAGCTAGACCCTCGCACATTTAAATGACTCATCTAGTTTTACTATGACCGTTATAGTGAGTACATCGTAAATAATTTTAGTAAAAATTCTCAGTGATAAAAACTAAAAGGTAAAATATAGGAAAACTACATTTTTCAAATTTGCTGCAGTTATAACTCGAAGATAAATCATCCGATCGAGTAGATTCTTATTGCTGTTTCTTTTATATATGTTTCTCCGTACCATGAACCTCCAGTTTTCCGATCGAATAATAAATGTAATTTTTGCAAGCCAAAAATCATCAATTGTTAAATTTCAACTTTTTTTCTTCGATTGAGGTTCACGATACGGGGAATACCTTCTAGTTTCATATGCTTTTTGTTTTTTTTAATTTCAGGCACTGTGAAGGTCGCTATCACTACAGCAGTGAGGGAACTTTTTTTTGGAGCCTTGGGAGATCGCGAATAACTCTGAATTTTCAATTTTTTGGTCCAAAAATTTTCCCATGAATTTCTTATATATCAACATATTTTATATCGTTAAAATATTAAAACATTCGAGGCAGTAGTATTCTTTAAAAAAATTCCCAAAAATTACCTTTTTTAAGGCGGTTACACTAGTGGTCCCCCTTAATATCTGTAATCTTAGGGTACCATCACAGTGTGGATTTTTTCGAATGGATAGGATGGAGGAATGGGAATGATTTTTTTTACGATTAATACCACTATTTAACAATACAAAAATATTTTTTTATTCATTTTTATTTATTATTTATAATTATTTAAATTTTTTGAAAAAAGTGTCTTTAATAAAGGACGGTGCCCTCGATTGCGGCCGCAGTTTTCATTTGGAAAAAAATCAAACAGATTATCAGTCTGTAGGTAAGCCGCTATGTACCTATGGGACTTATGTACCACACTCATAAGTTATATTGTTCAGCCACAGACATCTTTTTTTCGAGGCGCTTCCGAAGATTTGCTGCCGTTGCGTCGGCTTAATATTTATATTTTGTTTTAAAAAATTAAGGAAATATTGTTCACATGTTGTACTATAATGTTATGATCGATCAATTAAATTTGTATTACCTGTAGCGTCTAAAAAAATTCTTAAAAATGAGCCTTTTTTATGCCGAATTAACGTTACCCCGCCCTCCCCCCTTAAACCAAATATTTATAAGAATACTTGTCAAATTATTTATGTTAATGAGTTTTTAACATTAAAGCCGTGATTTCATCAAAAAATCGTATTTAAATTTTATATTTTATTTTCAATTTTGCATTGATTATAAAAAAAAAAAAAAAAAAAAAAATAAGAAAAAAATACCAGCCACTAGAACGTTCATGGTCACTTTTTCAATTCCTAAGCATCTTTTTAAGAGTAAGTTCGTCGCCTACAAAATTGATATTAATTAAACGTTTAATTAAAAAGAAAATATTCCATTGGAAATAAACATCAAATCTGTTCATTTATCACGATTAACAAAATTAACTAAAATGCACCACGCAATGTATAAATGTAGTATAATATGTACGTTTATATCCCATCCGTAGTACGTCAAACCCAAACCAAAACCATTAAGAAATGGTCGAACGTGGTAGAAGAACCAGAAGTAAGAAAAGACGCTCCTACATAATGCACGTGCGTTTTATGTACATTTCTTACGCTACGGCGACGTCTTCTAACTGTAATGATTTACGATTTTGAATTTAAATCTAATCTACTGCACATAATTGTCTTTGATTAATTGTATTGTTTTTCCCTAACAGTAGAAGATGTCTGCTCTATGTTCCGCACCCTAATTTAATATTAATCTTCGGTTTAAACAGTAGCTAATTTTTTTTTCTTCGTCTACCACTGTCCTGATTGTCTTAATGTCTGACTATAAATTTTTTTTTATTTATTCATTTGACTTTTATAATTCGTCATTATTATTAATTTTATTGTATTTTTTTATTTTATTCATTTTATTATTTTAACAGAACGTTTTATTATTTCTATTACAATATTTTTATAGTAAAGTTTTAAAAAATCTTAGAGACATTTTATATCTTCAAGATATAAAATTATTATTTTCGGTTATTATTTAATTTTTTTCTTTCCGTCCTAAAATTTATTTTACTGTTTCAACTTTTATTATATTGTAATATTAATATTAATATCATAACATATTTACAAAGCTTGTAATATTTACATTTGGGAAACATTTTCTTTCAATTTTCACTCCTAGAATATCAGAATTGTAATCTCTATTTTGTTTAGAAAATCGACAGAGAGAGCAATAATATTATCACTAACAAGGAGAGGTTTCGGGATGGGAAACTCATTTTATGATAAAACTTGGTATAAATATTAATAGTATATCTTTAGGATGTTAACATATTAAAATAGTATAGTGTACTAGCTAGCCGTTTTCAAGGAAAAAGCCTCTAAACTTAAAATTTTTTTTACCTTAAATATCAGCTTATAGTATTTAATTCAACCAGAGTATAGTATTTAATTCAAGCAGCTTATAGTATTTTCAACCTGGTGTAGTTGATAGAACGTGGGGCCAGCGAGCCTGAGGGTTCAATACTGAATGTATCCTACAATTTTTTTTTTAATTTTATTTTGTAATAGGTAAAGTGAGATGCAATACGTAAAGTAGTTAATTTATAAAAGTTTGAGGCGTTTATAAATAAAAGCTTGATTTAAAACTTTAATTTTACTTAAATTTATTTAAACTCTTTCCGAACCCAAAAACGTACACATCTTACAAGAAAAATACCCCTGTCATAGCAACTTACAACATAACGAATTTGCGTTTACAAAAATTAGTTTTTCATGGAAAACAGTATACATAGAATAAGTTTGAAAACCATCTTTATGTGATTTTTTCTCCTCTTTCCATTGGTGTAAAAATGTCACAATAATTTGGGAAATTTTTGGCAAAAAATTTACTTTTTTCACAAAAAATGTCCAAAAACCCATGTTTCGGGCATCGGATATGTTTGATTGAAGAACTCGCCCAAGATTTTTGGACTTCCAAAGTTTCTACCAAATTTCATAAAAATAGAATCTTTCGCTCAAGTGTTACCGTGCTGATACAAAAAATGCATAAATACATACAAATATACAAATATATATGTATATATGTATACCTATATGTATATATATATATATATATATATATATATATATATATATATATATATATATATATATATATATTGTATAAAGAACTGTGTGCCGAGTTGGGCTATACGCTGTAAGTATACAATTTTTAAATAGGTATCTGACCCTGGGAAGCAGAAAACTGTAAGCGCCAAATCGCCAAGTTTACAGGATATGAAATTTTTGTCAAAATTATATATTGTTTTGCTTATAGATTTTTTGAGAAATATGGTATTATAAAAGTCTACATCTCAAACAGTTTTAGGTTAGCTCAGTTACAATTTGATAACTTTATAGAGGCGAACACAGACTATAGAATAGTGTAAAACCTTAAAAATTTTACAAAAACAAAATAAAATGAAGTGATATGTTTCTCAGGTACAGATATATCACCGTGCAATGTGTATAGTATGGAACTGCAAAATTTAAGATCACTGTTTGTATGCGTTAAAAAATACAAAATGTTAAAACATTGTTCTTAATCAAATGCGGAATCTTCATCGGAGGTGTCAAACCTTATAAAAATGTTTTCTTTACCAAGAGCGATGCGGAAATTTTTTTTATTTTGTGATTGGCCTGAATTAAACATTTAACATAGAAAGGTCTTCAAAAAATTAGAGATTTTAAAATAACTCTAGTTATAAACTTAGTTGTTTAGGTAGTGTTTAAATATACATATTTTAATCTAAGGTACACTTTTAATAAAAATTTATAAAAAATAAACAACAAAATCTAAAATTAATTGATAAATTTAATATTAAAATTAAAAAAAACTGAACTAAACCAAAGGACAATAATCTATTAATACAAGATCAAAAATATTATTGAATTTCACCTACCGAATGTACATCACTACTCACTAGTATGCATATCTGCACTGGTATGTATATACTGAAAAGAATAGACACACGACCAAATGTTTCCCTTGAATAATTGTTTTGGTTTTTTTATTATTATTAAGAAAATACTGATTCTATTTTAGTGCTATTAGGAAGATTACTACATTTTACATAGAGATAACAAAATTTTTTTGCAAAATTTTTCGTAGTTTTTGAGTGATAATGGTGTAAAAATATGCTTTATTGGAGAAGATTTGCATACATGTATGATGTAGATTGTGTCAGTGTGTGTGCGGATGTCAAGAAATAGTATGTTTGTTACGCATACACACAAAGCCAAGAGAATCAAATCGAAGATTATCTATTTTGTGCCGATGCACACGTGTGTTTTTTTACCGCTGCGTGCACGCAGCGGCACCGCAAAATTTGATGCATACATACGGTTTTTGCACGCTGCGTGCACGGTGCGGCGCTGCAGCGGTTATAAAGTACATTGAGTTAAATTATGTGGTGCACACATACTTTCGGTGCCGTGCGGCGCCGCAGCGTACACGCAGAGGTAAAAAACGGATGTGTGCATCGGCACTTTAGGTTTGAATGACATGTATATTATAGCAAATCTGAGTTGACAATAAGGGCAATAAAATTTTACATGTCAGTTTTACACTAGAACAAAATATTTAGTGAATATGGTTAAACAACGTTTTTCAAGTTCCTACGTGAGTGCATGTAAGTAAGATAAAAAAGTATGTACAAAATCATAATTTTGTACTTTCCCATATTTTTTTTTCATAAAACTGAATGCGTATACTCGAACACGAAACTTATATCAAATTTCAGTAAAGGTGAAATAATTGTGATATGCAGATAATTTATATATGTAATAAACCTAATAATAAAATTGAGTTGTTGGTATGAATGGATGTTGGATGTTTTTTTTTCTTTATATTATGGTTTTCGATATGATAATGTGATCGATTAGCAAAAATACCCCTGTCGCAGCATCTGCATAACATAGCGAATTTCCAAATCTTGGGCACTGGCGGATCTCATCTAAGACCTGTACCTATTTAAAATAGTTTAGCTTTCTAAGAGTAAAAGAATTTTTAAAATCGGTTGGGTAATTAGTTTTGGTATTTTTGGGGACCCAAGAACCCGAACGAATTTTGTGCAGCATAGTTGTATCCATCTAAAATAATTTAGTTCTCTAGCAGTGAGAAATTTTTTAGCATCGGTTCGATAGCTTATTACTGGCGTTTTCGGATCTGCAAGATCCCGGTGGACCTCATTAAAAAATCAGCTCGACCGTATATTCTAGGCGGACTTTATGTAATATATATATATATATATATATATATATATATATATATATATATATATATATATATATATATATATATATATATATATATATATATATATATATATTCAAAACCCGTTGTGTAGCATTCTACGCCGCATTTGCGTCCCCAGGACAGTTGTGGATCTCAGATAACACAACCTGTACCTATCTAAAATAGTTTACCTTGGTAATAGTAAAAAGGTTTCAAAATCGGTCAGTTATTTTATTTTTGACACTTTTAGGTCCTACTGACACTTCAGACCTTACATAACTATATACTTACGTAATCTATATGTATCTAAAATAGCTTAGCTCCCCAACAGTGAAAAAATTTTCAAAATCGGTCGGCTAGTTTATTTTTGACGCTTTTGGATCCGATGGACCCTGGCAGACTTTACATAACGTAATCTATATTTATCTAAAATAGTATAGCTCTGTAAGTGTGAAAAAATTTTCAAAATCGGTCGGTTAGTTTATTTTTACCACTTTTGGGTCCCATGGACCCTGGCGGACCCTAAATAACGCAATGTATGTCTATCTAAAATAGTTAGTTCCCCAATAGTGAAAAAATTTTCAAAATCGGTCGGTTAGTTTATTTTTGACACTTTTGGACCCATGGACCCTGGCAGACCTTACATAACGTAATCTATATTTATCTAAAATAGTTTAGCTCTGTAACAGTGAAAAAATTTTCAAAATCGGTCGGTTAGTTTATTTTTGACACTTTTGGATCCCATGGACCCTGGCAGACCTTACATAACGTAATCTATATTTATCTAAAATAGTTTAGCTCTGTAACAGTGAAAAAATTTTCAAAATCGATCAGTTAGTTTATTTTTGACACTTTTGGGTTCTATGGACCTTGGTGGACCTTACATAACGTAATTTATATTTATCTAACGTAGTTTAGCTCTGTAACAGTGAAAAAATTTTCAAAATCGATCAGTTAGTTTATTTTTGACACTTCTGGATCCTATGGACTCTGGCAGACCTTACATAACGGAATCTATATTTATCTAAAACAGTTTAGCTCTGTAACAGTGAAAAAATTTTCAAAATCGATCAGGCAGTTTATTTTTGACACTTTTGGGTCCTATGGACCGAGGCGGACCTTACATAACGTAATCGATATTTATCTAAAATAGTTTAGCTCTGTAACAGTGAAAAAATTTTCAAAATCGGTCAGTTAGTTTATTTTTGACACTTTTGGGTCCTGTGGACCCTGGCGGACCTTACATAATGTATTCTAAATCTATCTAAAATAGTTTAGCTCTGTAACAGTGAAGAAATTTTTAAAATTGGTCGTTTAGTTTATTTTTTACAATTATGGGATCAGTAAATCCTGGCGAAACTCATACAAGTCTAGTACTCTAACAGTAAGAAAAGGGTTCTAAGGATCTCATATAACTTATGGCAGTCCGTAAGCTTCTTGCGGACATCATTTAATTAATTAATTCAAATACTTTAACTTACTAACTGTGAAAAAATTTTTAAAATCGATTGGTTAATTAATTTCTGGCCTTTTTAGGTCCCGAAAACCTTGACCTCACATAAAATACCTTAAATCCATTTGAAATGGTTTAATTTTTTAACATTATTAATTATTAGTGGAAAAATTTTCAAAATCGATTCAAAATATTTTTCCGTACATACATATGTACATTGTACATATTTTCTTTTGTTTCATATTTAATAATATTTATATCATAACATAATCTTCAATTTCTTAAAAATTCATAAAAAAAAAAAAAAAAAATTCTTCATTACATTAGCTTAGAAAATCTGTTTAATTTACATTTTTTAACATGGGATAGAACCATGCTAATTATAATGCAATAAATGAGAAACAAAACTCTATACATGTATGTGTGTTATATCACATATATGTGAATAGTTTTCACTTGTTCTCACAAAATTCTTTAATAAAAAAGTGAAATATTTTTATACTTAATAAAGAACTGAGATATAAATATAAATTACTTATTAGACTAACAAAGAAAGAATAAAAGTGAAAATTTACATTTTCTCGAAAAATACTTAAAATAGAAAGAAAATTATAAGAAAATTATAAGAATATTTTCTTCATAATTTTTTTTTTCCTTTTCAACGATGTAAAAATTGAACTGCCTTATGATAGGATCGAATGATAAAAAATGGCCAGAAAACCTACTTTTGGGCATCCGACGTGTCTGGCTAACGAACTTAGCCAAGCCAATTCAGAATCCAGTCCGCACACAAAATTTCATAAGCGTAAGACGTTTCGTTCGAGAGTTATCGTGGGAACACATAAATATATATATATATATATATATATATATATATATATATATATATATATATATATATATATATATATATATATATAAATTTTAGTGAATATCATTTTCGTATTCTAGGGACCTCAAAACAGATTTCTGCCATAGTCCCGGACTCAGATTGCGTCATGACACCTACTGTAATAGCTGAATTTCGATTTTTCGAAATTCGCTAATAAAATGGGGTATGTGTTGTCAGGCATTACATTGTTCTTAAATGCTCTAAAATTACAGTCACTACGGTAACTGTTTGCTTGGATTTTGTATGTTGATTTTTTAGTTTATATTAAAATATATTTCGATTTAAATGTGCTATTTATTCTGTTATAATTCTACTTACCTTTAAGCTACATTTTTTTATTCAAATGTGAATATTTAAGCAAACATAGAAAAAAATGTATATTTAATTCCAATAAATCAATTTTTGTTCCTGTTATGCGTTTATAAATTTTAATTTATGCCACATAAGTGTCAAATGTATTGTACAAATTGTATGTATGTGTACAAATTTATTTTATTAATTATTTCTTATTATTCTCCAAAAATTTGCTTTAAAAACTTTAAACATCAGTTTCTGAATGTATTTCATTTCTGCACGATTTTTTTTTTTTTTTTGTATGTAAATCCTACTTTGGAAATTAGGTCAGCTAGATAAAGATGAGTTTATCTGATTTGCAATACTCGTTGTCCTTTATTACTAATAGCCAATGATAATTTTTAAAATTTTATGGCCAGTCAATTTTCTTCTCGAAGTTGGTGGATTATACTTAGGTATCATTCATTCTGTCCAACCACATGCACATATAAGCTTATACTTATCATTTATGTACTATCACATGTACTATGTATATGTGTATATGTATACATTATTGTAAATGTCTATTGTAAACATATGTATATTGGATATTCGTAAATACGTTTTGTTTGGAAATGTGAATGTATGAAAATGGACAATATTATTGCATAAATTTCATAATTATTTATAAAAATTTTTGAATTTTGTGAAGGTTAATTCTTTTGGGGCGACACTGTCTCCCTTGTCTACTCTCACGCGTCGCCACTGCTAAATACCATACAATTGAAGCTCTATGTGCACAACTACCCCCAGTTCGGGCATCATCTTTACATGTGCAGTAGCGTGCTATCAAAGAGTTTCTTCCTTCACCGTTTTTTTCAGCTAATATATAATATACATAGGTAATACTTTGTTTTATTTACATGTCTCGATTGTATTCGAATTTTGATAAATACTGGATCTGCAACATTTATCCATACGAAGTAAAATCAATTGATATACTGTCTGTAGATATGTATTTACATATCAAGGAGTTTCATTTATTCACGACTATTCCTTCCATTATTTCCATACCATCACCACGCGGAGGTGCCCTGGGCGCAAGAAGATATATAATTGTGGAAAGAATCTATTTAAATTTTTTAACAAAAAAAAAAAAATACCTACTCTACATACTCCCCATTTGTTTAATTAAATCCTCATAGACTTGCCGATGATTCCCATCTTTGATCTCTCTACGCATGCATAATAAAGACTGAATAAACTCATATATATCGACTACTTACAACGCATTTTACAACTACATATATTTCATAACTATACGTAAATAACCCAAATTCAGTATCATCTGGAATATAGTTCTTTTAATGATTGCCACTTTCGACTTCTAGGGATCTCCAAACAAATTATCTCGGGCATTTATCTAATAATACCAGGCTCAAGTCGCGTCATGACAGTGGCCATAATAGCTGAATTTTCGATTCGAAAATTCGCTAAGATAGCAAAATAATAAAACAGACAAAAAGATTCATAATATACACACACTGGCACAATTAGCGGAACATACAAAATATCTGTAAAAACCAAACAGATCATTTAATTTCAAGAAAATATTAATCTTATTTAATTATTCACTTAAAATTACATGTTCATAGGTCGATATACCTTTATTTTTGGTTAAAAAAACAAGTAATCATATAAAATGGCAAATTTTGGAATCTTATGTCGTCTAAGAATAATTTAAGTTAAAGATTAAATTTAACAAATAGAAAATGAAACACAGTGTTTTAATACCACCTGGTTCCTCCTGTGCTCTTATCAAAGCTTCCATTCGTCTTTTTATACTCAGAATGATGTTATCTATAGTCTCCTGGGACAGTCTTTGTAATTCTTAAATTACGAAAGTCTGGAGCTCGAACACATTTAGTAAAAACTGCATTTGAATTCGAAAGTGACTTACCTCTTAAAAAGATTTGCATCAATAATAAATAAAAACAATTCTATGGAAAATCAATTGATTCATTACTTCAATACTATTTTAAGTAAAAATGAAAAAAAAAACAGCCAACTTTGTTTAATAAATAGGTTTTATATTTTTTGTTTATTCCGCTAATTATGCCGGTGTGTGTATATAGATGATTGTTTGTCAAATAATGAGTAAAAATACCATTACAAGTTGTAAATTGATTTATAAAGCATGCTTATCTTACCAGACTATAGGCAATTTTATTTATTCATAATTCTACCAAGTACATCGTTATAATACTCATATTAATACGCAACTGTGTACCTACATACAGACACATTTAAACAAACATTCACACTCCCAAAACACATCCCTACATGCCTATACACATATGTGTACGTCAAATCATCATAAATAATCAGTGATTAGCAAACATAATAATCCACCACTAAATACCCATCCGTATGTACAATGTACATATAGTGAATGTATGTTATAGGCGGCTTATATACTTACTTACACCTTTAGGGCCGATAAGCCCATGTAAATTGCCAACTACATATGTGACAGTATTATGTGCACAATATTTGAAAACAATATTTGATCGTTGTGATTAGATATTTACATTCGAGTGGCTGGTTCAGTTCATATATCCTATACATACAAAAATGTATACCGACATTTTGTGAATAACTGTAGATTGTCATACAGCATAATCTCTTTTAATGTGGTCTTTCTTTTTGTGCGCCTTTTAAAAATTTGAACTATACATACTTTGCGGTAAATTTTTCTACTATAACCAAAAGTTATGTTGCACTGTTTAGTCATATTGTTTAGTCGCACTTTAATTAAGTAAAAGCTTGACTTAACAACATTTTCTTTTTACTGAAAATTTTATACTTTTTATTCTAATCACAATTAATTTTAAAGAAATAAAAATAATTAAGGGGAAACACTAGTGTGACCGCCTTAAAAAAGGTGATTTTTGGGAATTTTTTTAAAGAAAACTACTGTATGGAATGTTTTAATATTTTAAGGATATAAATATAAAGGTTTAGATGACTATAATATTGAAATAATGGAAACATTAGGAGTGGAAGTCATCAGGAAAAAATAAAATGAAAGATTAATTTAATTTAAAAATTGCGCAACCGGTTTCGGAAGAGCTAGTGCTTCCGTTTAAAATTAAAAACTTAAAAACATTGTTGTATAAAAGACAAATAATTTTTCTTTTATACAACAATGTTTTTAAGTTTTTAATTTTAAACAAATAATTTTTCTTTTATACAACAATGTTTTTAAGTTTTTAATTTTAAATTTTAATTTCATAAAAAATACCTTTTTGTGATATTATTTTATAATTTTTTTCCATGTAAGTAGTTGCATGTTTTTTGACAACTATTTTGTTTACTATTAATTTCATAAATATGCACTGTATTTTTATATATTGTTTTTATTTTTATTAAAGGAATACGCCTGAAGACGGAAGCACTAGCTCTTCCGAAACCGGTTGCGCAATTTTTAAATTAAATTAATCTTTCATTTTATTTTTTCCTGATGACTTCCATTCCTAATGTTTCCATTATTTTAAGGATATATTCGCTGATATATCCTTAATGTAATAAATTTGTGATAAAACTTTTGGATCAAAAAATTGAAAATTCAGGGAGTTATTCGCGATCTCCCAAGGCTCCAAAAAAAAAAATTCCCCCACTGCTGCAGTGATAGCGACCGTCACAGTACCTGAAAATAAAAAAACCAAAAAGTCTATTAAACAAGAAGGTATTGCCCGTACCGTGAACCTCCATCGAAGTAAAAAAGTTGAAATTTAACAAAATGGCGGAGTTTTTAAAAAAAAGTTTCAAAATTTGCCCGAAAATTTGATGATTTTTGGCTTGCAAAAATTACATTTATTATTCGATCGGAAAACTGGAGGTTCATGGTACAGAGAAACATATACAAAAGAAACTGCAATAAGAATCAAGTCGATCGGATAATTTGTCTTCGAGTTATAATTGCAGGTGCAAATTTGAAAAATGTAGTTTTTCTATATTTTACTTTTTAGTTTTAATCACTGAGAATTTTACTAAAATTATTTACAATGTACTCACTATAACAGTCATAGTAAAACTAGATGAGTCGTTTAAATGTGCCAGGGTCTAGCTGCTCCACAACAGGTTACGGGCAGCCACGTCCAGTAACGTCCGAGCTATCAACCTTTATACATTTCTCAATACCTTAAAGTTAACAATGAAATTCAGAATCCGCTTTTCGGATAGCTGTAACTCAAAAACTATTTGAGATGTGCACTTGAAATTTTGATATGTTATTTTTAAAGGTATAGACTATCGAAACATGCAAAAAAAATCAATGGACAATATTTGACAGTTCAAAATTTTTAAAAAATTGGGTAAAACTAAAAGTCAACAGCTCTAGTTTTGGGTTTACTTAGGTAGGACAAAACTATTTACATACAATACAAAATTTTAAACCTCTAGCTCAATTAGAACTTGTCTAAATTTTGATTGCAAGATTTGACTTAAACAAACTGACATACTAACATTGCAAATTAAATAAAAGCTTTTATCAAGAATCACGATGCTTAAAATTAGTGTTAAAAAAATTATTACAAAAAAAATATGATGATCTACGTCTAATTAAATAGGGGCTACATTATTATAACCTAAGTACGCGTAGTCGGAAACCACGTATACTGAGTACGTACTGAGTACCATTGAACTATAAAAAAAATTGAACTATATAACAATTTGGTAACATTGCTAGGTAATAAATTACTAATTTAAAATAAACAAATTCAAACAAGTTAAACATAGACAAAAGATTATCGTATACTATCGAATTTAATTAATTTATCCACAGTATACACGATGTCGTATATTAATCTACACAGTTTAAATAGCATTTTATTTTATTTTCTTATATTTTAACATAGATACGATTTTTGGCTGTGGTACATGATCGTAAGTGAGGAAACTAGATAAATAGTTAATGTTTATCGTTATCTTTATGTCTACCTATTAAACTATAAAATACCTATGTTTAATGTTTTTTCGTCCAGTGGAGAAAATTCTCCTATTTTTTTTATTTATTATTTAAAAGTGGTCTCGATTTAACAATCTATGTCAAAGTTTACGTGAAAATACTTTAGATAATATATTGAACAATAACGTGTCTTTCTACTTTAAGAAAATCAAGAAAGTTTAGACTATCTAAGTCGTATAACCAACTCTTTAAGTTCAAGCATTCGGACTTTCTTAACAATATATAATTTTCGTAATATTGTGTTTCAGTTAATTATTTCCATTGTTATAAAAGTGCAACTTTCCCGAGTTAAAGGCGTTTCATTAAAGGTATTTGAAAATTGAAAAGTCTTTTCGATAAGGTTAAAGTGGTACCTACGGCTAATCTATGCATATAATAAAACTGTAGCGAGACGATTTCTGTACATGGAATATTTTTTGAAAATTGTGTTGGTACTGTATTAAATAGTTATCGATTTTTAAAATAGCGATTTTTAAAATTTTTGTCATTTCTGTCTATCTGCTTGTTCACGCATCACGCAAAATTTATTACCTAAGTCAATATAAAGGGTACTTTTTATTCCGGGAAAATGTCTCATTCCCACAGGAAAATAGAAAAACCATTTTGAGCATGTGCATTGTGCATGCATTACGCAAAAACTATTTTTCTATGCAAATTCTGTATAATTATTACACTTATATACCTCCAGACATCAGCTAAGTTAACCACACATCAGCGTTATTTTCTGCACGAGAATTCAGTCTGTACAAAAATATTACAAATTTGCATTTGATACAACATAAAATCTCTGCTGCTGTTATAAATAATATCCATTGTATATAGGTACCTAATCGTACAGTATCAAATCGCATGACAATATTATATTATTTATTTTACCAAACATATTAACAAAACTTATTTTAAATAACAGCATTGTTAATGATTGCTAAAATAAAATATACCATCTATTGTTTCTACGTACTCATGCAAATACAGTTCACGTCAGCAAAAATGGTATAGCTTAAATTTTGAAACAATTAAGTCAATAGGTGTGTATCTTATCGATCCGACTTGAGGAAGGCAAAATTCAAAGGACAGTAGCCACGAAATATTAGCCATATTTCCATTATTTACATACGGACTGTTTCGAAGTTATAGGAGGATAGACTTGAAATTTGGTACACTCTGATGACCCAAAGGGATGCCTTTTTTGTACCTGTGTCTATTTCAGTTTAATTTTCCAACACTAAAATTTTAAATAGAACGTGATATTTTTTTCAGTAAATATCGATTGTATATTAAATTCCGACCAGTGTTTCTTCAGATTTAAGTTTAAAACATTTTGAAGAAATCTTAAAAAACTCCGTAAAGTAAAATATGAAAAATGATATTCCTTATAATAAATATTATGTTCCACAATGTTAAAAAATTTTACAACATTTAATTTAATTGCCAACATTAAATATTGTAAAATTACATTTCGAAATGTTTAGAACATTTTTCTATATGTAAAATTACATTGTAGAATGTTTCACCTTACATTTCGGATGTAATATTACTCCATTAAATGTAAATTAATTACGTACGACATGCAAAATTTCATTATCAACTCAACTGACGCCGTCAATTGCGCAGAATCAATCACGTGATACCGGTAATTTACATCCAAAAGATCAGCAATTTACATACAAATACAATTAATTTTCGTTTCGAAATGTAATTTTACTATTTTAGCATGTCAAATACCACTTTTATATGTAATTTTCGTATCAAAGTATTTAAAATTACAGTGAATATTTATTTTTACACAAAATTTCATATTTTACAACTAAATTATTTAAATTTACTAGCACATTGTAATTTTCAAGACACATATTGTAAAAAATTACCATATTTTTTATTGTAATAATGCAAATTTTTTTAACAGTGCACTTAAAATTTTGAAGCCGATGTCACGTTTTGAGAAACTGCTAAAAGAAAAGAAAATTTATATGTAAGGAATTGGTCATAGGAGTTATTTTGTAATCGAAAAACTGTGAGACATCTCTTTTTATAAAGGGCTATGATAATGATGCTAACCAAAAGCGTAACTACAATTTTTGCTCCCTGAAGAGATTTTGATTCAAGCGCCTTCACACCAAAAGTCCATTTTTCTTAAAAATGTAGCTGACTGCAAAAACTTTCAGTTTGTCATTTTCAATTTTCCCCACAAAAATACACTGACAAACAAAAAAAAAAAAAAAGAATTTCTGAATTCCGTTCTTTGTAAATCTTAATCTGCCCTCAGAACTGGCAAGAAAACTTACTTCCCAATAGTTAAAACATTATTTTTTCTTCTTGCACTTATATTTTTTCCTATTGCACTCTGGATCGACTGCTCCACCTGCTCCATTGCAATTAATCCTCTACTAGCAACAGTGACTGGTTGTATTTTCAAATAGTAGTTGTAAAAAAATATGATGTAAGTAAGTTACTACAAAAAAATGATTTTCGCTTGCGTAAACTATTCTGTATAGTTACTTTCTACTATTTACTTTTAACATTAATAATATTACCTGACAAACAAACTCCGGGAAAAAAGGAAACTTTTTTCAACAAAATGAATTATATAGCAGCAAACTAACAAACGGCAGATCGTAATAACAGTAATTTTAACAAAATTGTTTAGGGGAAGGTGATGTAATTTAATCATATTATCGAAGAAATATTGCACTGCGACATGCCAGATGTTAAAGGGAATGTATGTACCCGCTTCTTTTATTACATAATATAAGGTAGTAGGTATACATTCTGACATGTATTTAAGCATTAATGAAAAATTATATAGGTATTATTGGAGTGAAACTGGTCATAATCAAAAATATTAATAATAATTATAAATAAAAATAGGAGAATATATCTTTATGCATTTTGTATACTTATTCCACCCTCATTTGTATTTTCAACTCGAGTGATAATTGAAGTGTCATTTTTCTTGCTTATTTAATATCGAAATAAACGAATAACTAGAAATTTTTTTGAGAGACTTTGAGAGATTTGTGATAGAAGACACTTCAGTTAGTGAAGAATGATATTAAAAGTTTAAATACCCCTGTCGCAGCATCCTGCATAACATAGCCAATTTCCGTTTATAAAAATTTGTTTTTCTCGGAAACCAGTTTACATAAAATAATGGTTCAAAGACTTTTCTATGTGATTTTTCCTCCTCTTTCCAGTGGCGTCAAACTTATGTTTTTCACAAAAAATGCCCAAAAAAACATGTTCCGGATATCGAATGTGTCTGGTTAAAGCACTGATCTAAGATTTTTGGACTTCCAATGTTTTCACCAAATTTCATAAAAACAGAATGTTTCGTTTGAGAGCTATCGTGCTTAAATACTTACAAAAATATTTTGTGAATGTAATTTTCGACTTGTAAGAATCTTAAAACGATTTTCTCAGTCCAAGTTTCAAGTGGCGTCATGACAGTGGTCGTAATAGCTGAATATTCGATTCGAAAATTCGCTAAAAAAAGGCTGGGTAAAATACAAAAATAGTTATAGGAAATAAAAGGGGCTCTTTACAAAACTGATATACGTATTTAAGTAATATACTTACCTGAATATATGTGAAAATGAAGTTTAGCTTCAAAAGCATCATACTTATTAACAAAGCTTAAAAAAATCATTTCAAGAAAAGATCAAAATATTTTTGAAATTTTAAATATTTTAAATTAGTTTCTTACGATAAATATTCATATATTTACATTAGACACGTTATTTTCTAATTATTTATTTCGATTATCACAGTTGAGGAAATCTATTTGATAATTTATTTAATTTAATAATGTAATTTCAAAAGTTTTAACACAATTTCAGCTGAAAAATTATTTTAATTATTGTGCGTTCTTATAATATCTACTCATATAAAATTTTGTGTGAGAATATAAATTAAAATTTCTGTTAATTACACAACAAAAAGTTTTCCTCAAAAGGGGAAATGAAAGAAAATTAAACTGTTTACCAGATTTTCTTATCGTGACGTGTAGGTATATTTACATAAGATACATACTGTATAGACTTAGTGGAGGAAAAAGTGCAACAAATTTAACTAGAGTCCAACTATATATAGGGTGTATCAATAAAATTTGGTAATACTTACATTAACAGGGGCTCTAAGATTGAGTGCAGAGATCTACGCAAACCAAGGTCTACCGTGATCTAGGCTGTTTTTTTTACGATAACAAATCTAACGACAAAAAATTCGAATCATTATAAATTAAAAGTTGTATTTGGCCAGGTCATTACAAAATTTACCTGAGTTACATTTCTCGGGAAACAAAGAAAAATAAACCTAGACATCCTCCAGCTTAAAATATTAAACTTTTATAGTCTAACTTTTCATAAAAAAAAAATTTGTTCTACTAAATAATGAAATTAAAAATAATACACATAACATAATCCACAAAAATGACAGCCAGACCGCAGTCCTCCAGAATTGAGCCAGTTAACACCTAAAAGTTGCTTAAACAAATTTTTCTAAGCACCATTGTCGTTCAAACTAGTTCAATGAGTTTTATAAAAGCTAAAATTTTCCAGAATGATTTTTATTTGCATAGTTGAAGACTGATCCGGCAGATAGGCTGTAAGTGCCATAATTTACAAAATTGGGTTTATTAGTGGAAAATGTTGCTAGTACCATCACCAATAACATGTTAAAATCTGAAAGTCTTAAGTCTGTTACTTCAATAGTTACAGCTATATAAAAATTTCATTTCATGTGTAAGTAAACAGTCTAATCTCATGCCTATATACCGATTGTACTTCCACCATATTTGAATTTTTAAAGTTTATGTCCAATAAAACCTTTGAATTAATAATATTACACTTTACCACTGTAATTCTTTTATACAATTTGTTACGAATAAATCCAAATTTTTGTTTTCCTTTTCGATAAATTTTTTCAGATTTTATTTAGCATTTATTGATTTCCCGACAATATTAAAATTGGTACTTAGAGCCTTTATGCCAAACGGTTTTCAGTTAACGAAAATTCCAGTATATATATTCCAATTTCCAGTTAATATTGATTTTATAATGCCATTTTCTCAATATACGAGTAGATATGTAATAGTCTGACACTAGGCCGGCAACACAAGTTGGTTTGGACTACATCTCTATGATCGATAAACCAACCAAAAATTATCTTCGCTTAATATCATTTTAACAATAAATTTTTCCAATTCGGTTACCTAAAAATATTGTTAATTTTTTAAAAATTAATATTGGAACTATATAGACATGTAGTCCGTGTCGTCACTGTGATGTTAAATCAGTTTCTTATGCCGTAATATAGTAATTTTTAAATTAATTAAAATTTCGATTATAGAGCGGGCAGAGTACCGGTGCGCTCAGCGTCAAATTCCAATATATGGCGAAATATATTATATCCGTAACATTCCCAGTTTAAGAAACATGAAGAAAATTCATTTTGCTATCAAAATCGAAATATTTCCCGATCTGTTGGAGAAAAATAAATAAAACTACTTACTCTTGATTGCTGTTAGGATGCAGCAAAGCATATCTTTATGTAATCTAAAATAAAAAAGACAAAACTAATTTACGATCTTAGCAACGTCATCACCACCAAACAAGACAAAACATATAGGCACTGTACCTCCATATATTAACTAAATTACATTGAAAGCAATATTTACACGTAGAGCGGTTGGTTTCATCCGCCTAGCAGCTACATAGCACTCCAACAACTACTTATACCAATGCATACTTAACTATTATTTAAAATCTACATCAGACAAACATCTTAATGTGCGATACTGGAAAATTGTTTGGGTGAGACATAAGAAACAAAAACGAAGAATGAACATCAGAGTATATACATACCTATACATAATAGTTCGGGAGCCCACCATTCCGAATTTTCCGAGCACCTCCAAAATTTAGACACATTAGTGGAAAACCGTTTAACAATCCCATTGTATCAAGAATCATTTTTGAAGTGAAGCTTTTTACACGGCGCGTATACTTTGGCGATTTGGAAGCGAACCTTTAGCAGGAGAGAAACATCACTATCTTCCCACTTTTTCGAATATCACGTGGGGTATAGTTTGGCTATGAACTTTTGTACAATAAAAGAATGCAAATTTTGTATTCAAAATATGTTGTAGCTATTAGATATTTGGCGAGTGCTGTAAACACCTTTGGCTTATGAAAAACTAGTGGCAGTACCTACATGATTTTTCTGCTATTAATGATTTTAAATATTAACCAGTTTTGTTTGATTACCCACGTTTTTTTTATGAACTTTAGGGAGAATGCAACCATGATCAGTAATGCTTATATTAGTATAAACATAGCATAAAGTTAGCTTTTAGGGTGTTTTGCTAAAGCTTCTAGTACGTTGTGATGTAAAGGACATAATATGCTGTCTATTATTCAGTACGTAAGATCATATTAAGTAATTTATTGGAAAATATAAATTGAATTTAGAATACTTATTTTGAAAATAATATAATACAAAATTTTTGGAGATAAAAAGTTACGGAGATAACTAAAAATTAATAAAAAATTTAAAAAAAAATTTTCTTGGTAACTGCTTAACATAAGAATTCCAACTCTCAACACTCTCGAGAATATTAGTCATATATTTTATCGTACCAGTCCTCATTATTAAGACAAGGGAAATTTTGAATCCAATGTTATTTTTATAGGATTCCGTTTGAGTGACCACTTCAAAAAAAAAAAAAAAAAAATACAGTAACTGTGACCTAATGCACTTCATTACCACACAAAGCTTTATCAAAATTCAAGGGGTACAACATGACCAAAAAAATTATTTTTTACCCCCATACTACCGAATAGCCCCTCCTGTAGGTCTGACCCTGGAATTATACACATCAATCGAAAGCATTTTAAATATAAAGTGTTGTGTCTAATAAAGTGTTTTCCTATCTCCAATAGTTTTCGAGAAAATTAGGGAAACTTGACAAAAGGGTATAGTTAGATAAGAGGAACTGGTGGTCAATGAAAAATTTCTTCCGCTGTAAAAATCTCTCCTGATTTTTTGTTACAGTAATATTAAGTATGTATTTCTATGCGTAAGCACACCATATATATAAAACAGGTTAGGTTCCCGGTCTATAAGTAATCGCAAGTAAGCCGAAACAAATTCGACTAGTATAAACTTCCTTCGTCCCTTAATTATAATAACGAGATTGAGAACGTAGAAGAAGGGACGAGATGTTTGTATTTTATTTATTAGCCTGTCTATGTCGCTAACGTTTAGCTCTGATTTTCGTGTAATTATGAATTAATATATTCACCCAACGATAACAGTGAAATTCGCATGCTGTTTTCGTTTAGTACACGTGTTCAGAAAGAGCCGAGCAGATATCACGCCGGCTGCACGCTTTATTAACGTAATATTGTGCAAGCATGCAGCACAAACTTACTGAAATGCTGGCGTATCGACCAGCATGTAGTACATAATACATAAGGAGCTTTATAATTTTCATGCTTTTAAGATGAAAAATGTATTTAATTTAAGAAACGGAAAGTCACTACTTTGTTATAATTTATAAAAAAAAAAAAATTATTAGGAAGCTACGGTACGTCCTCGTGAGTTGATATAAAGGATTATTTAATTTTTTCTCTTTTGTTTGTGTTTCGTAATGGAAAACAAAAAATGGTGGATACAAATGAACGATTATTGTTGAAAAAAATGAGTTTTGCGTGTCAAGATGTCGTGATTTGCATAAATATAATTATACAAACATGGCGCACAATTACATTTGTTTTGATTTTGTATTAAACAACTTGTTTTAAGTAAGCACTAAAAATAAATGACACTTTTTATTTCGTAATGGTTAAACGTGGACAACAAAAATAATGTGTTATTATATTTCTGGATGTTAAAGATAATTTTAATTGGTTGGAAATTTGTTTTCTTCTTACCTTCTATGTACAACTTTGCAAAAGTTGACCTCGTATGGTGTATAATGTATATTAGTGATGTCGAGCCGAGGAGCAGTTAGTCGATTAATCGACTAAAATTGTTTTTCAGACAAAATTAGTCATTAGTGGAAAATATCGAGCATAGAATGGTCGACTAATCGACTAAATTTTTAATCGAATCATGAATAAGGTAACCTATGTAACTTTCAAAAACGAGGTTTTCTTTTGAATTTATTTTTTTACATTGAATATTTTTCTTTTTTAAAAAAAATATATGAAGATATTATCACAATGTGTTTTTAATCACATAAACGTGAAAAATCATACAAATAGAAAATTTTTTAGTTTTGTTAAATTAGTCGTTTTTAGTCATTTAAAAAAAAATTAGTCATTTAATCGAAGGTAAAATAGTCGACTAAAAAATGACTAAATAGAAACAAAATTAGTCGACTAAACCGATTAATCGATTAATCATCCGACATCACTAGTGTATATATGTCAGGGCTGTAGAAAAAAACGGTGGGCCCTGTGAACAAAACACATTTCTTAAAATTTGGTTTAAAAAAAAGCTCGTTTTACTTTTTCTCGGGTCTCTACCGATTGCTACGGGCCCCCTCTTTCAGTCCGGGCTCCGGAGTTGCAACCCCGGATACCCAACCCTCTCATCGAGTCTATCCACTGTACCTACACTTTTTGTAATGTTTCGGCGTTTATATAAGTATATAGATACCCTATGCAGCAAAATTATAAAAGAGCAATTTGCATATCGCTTCAGTGTTGTTGCAATCGAATATAAAATGAATTCAAAATATCAAAATTAAAAGCATTTGTGGTATTCAATATATCACGTACCACAAAAACATACAAATAAGTTGATATATGTAAATGCACTTGCAGATGTTACGACAAGATTCGATACACAGGACAATCATTAGTTTCTTTTCCTGTTTGGCGGTTTTTACTAATGTTTTTAGGTATTTTCCCATTGTCATAACTCATAAGAGTTTCTCTACTTGCAATAGATTTACATTTATGTTAGAGTAAATTATAAATTTGAAAAATCTCATTTAGTAAAAGAAAAGTCAGAGCCCCTGAACAAGTGTGAAGTTTGTCGTCTAGATTGCACATGTTTACCCAATACCCGCGGTTGAGTCTTTGGAACCAGATTGAGAAAGTACATTGATATCTAAGGGCATTATGTTAATAATAGTTAGGTTGTCCCTGCAAAACGTAGGGAGAGGACACAGGTTATAACTTACTACAGAAGTCCTTAAGTAATAAGCCCATTCCTTAACCGTTACACCAGTTATCGTAGATTACCAACACGCTATTACAAGTTTGAAAACTATGGATACAAAACAATTAATTGTGAATTCAATTAGTGATCGTGATCAGAGAATTTTCATCAAGTCTGCATATCTGTTGAACTTCAGTGCATGTTTCATCCACAGTCAAGGTCCTTGAAAGCTTATCCTTGTGTTCCTTACAGTCTGAAAGGTTAGATTCACATGTCAAGATGCGGTGTTCTTTTTGTGCTGGTGTTAAGTCATGAGGTACGTATCGACTCAAGCGTTTGGTCAGGTGAAAGTGATCCGCAAGGATACGGTGAACTGAAGTTTTTGGAATATTTGTTATCTGGGAAATCATCCACTCATTCACGTCTCTTATTTACTTTTGTATATCATCTTTTCCCATTTATCCACTGGAACCTTAGACTCATGACCTCTTCGCTCTTCCACTTCTGGATCCCCTTTACGAAACTTTGTCATCCATCTTTCTATACGGTCTTCAATGAGTACGCCTTCCCCTGAATCGCCTTACGTAAGTATTTATGAGTAATACCCGCACTGAAGTTCATTAATATTGAATTCACAATTAATTGTTTTATATCCATAGTAAATTTCAAACTTGTAATAACGCGTTGGTTTAACGAATGGGTTTATTACCCTAAGACTTCTGTAAGAAATTATGAGATATTTCCTATCCCTGCGTTTTGTTGGGACAACCTACTAATTAAACTTTAAAAATTTTTACATTTTGTTCTAGATATATGTTAGTATTTTAAGACTGATTAACAAAATTTCAAATTACTTTTACAATAAATAATACTGGCGGTATATTTTTATGAAAAACCTGGATGGAAATCAAATAGATAAAACAACCAACAACCATTTTTTGGATTGTTGAAAATTTGTCGGCTCCTAGGAAAGTTATTGCGTAGATGCGCGTACTGTATAGTGTCAATTACAATATAACTGCTGGTGTCCTATGTGTCGAATCTTGTGACAACCGCAATAATCCCATATCTATATTTCTATACATACATATGTGTCCTACGTTTGTGGAATATTCAATGCTATTTAATAATATTAAAAGTAAGTCGAATAGTATGCTGGAATATTTGTTATAAAAATCAGACAAATATACGTATATATGTGCAGCATACATGTCCCGTAATGCATCACTTATGTACAAAATATATGACTAACACGACATGTTATCCCTTTAAAACATTTCATATGACTACGTCATTGTGCATGAATTTTGTAGTATAGACGTTCGGGGCCGCGCTGTACTACTGTGCCGCTTAGTACAGCGGCTTGTCTAATGCGACTAATAAAATAAATAGTGTAATTTCGTACATATGTTACAACAAAAATACCTATTGCAATAGTACTCATATGGAATAGTGTTATCTAATATATTGTATCCAAATTATGTGATTGTACTTACCATAACGTACGTGTTTAGCGAAAATATGTTGGCAATCAAAATATTTTACAATTTTATTTGACACTAAAAATGGGTAGCTCTTGTTACAAGGTAAAGTGAAAGAACAATTAAAATAATTAGCTAACGTATGTAACCAATTAAGATATCAAATCATCAAAACTACCCCTAATAAACCAAAAATTTCTATACCCCACCCAAATTTCAAAATAATTCTCAGAAAAAGTCTCGCCGAGTAAGCATATAGAATTTCGGCCCAGCGGCTTTTTCGGCTATTCTTTTTCATGAATATTGCTTATGGCTAGCAATTTCGAAAATATGGGTATTAGATCTCTACCCACTATATTAGAGATATCAGGGTAACAACCCTTAACTTTTTTTTTCTTCAAAACTATTGAAGAAAATTAAATGAAATTGACAAAGGATGTAGATATAAAGTAGCTTTATATTACATATTTTTTTTTATATTCGTACGACGTCATTTACTACATTAAAATAATAATTGAATTTTTGAAGGTGCGTGTTTTAGACCTATCCCTTGAGTGACACCTACCAAAAAAATATATGTTATTTGGCTCTAACATAGTTATCGTGTGTATAAATTTCAGCAAGGTCAGATTGGCCGAAGGTGTCTTAAAAAAATATAAATTCAGGTTAAGTAACAATGAGACACTCCCATGAAGAAAACCAAGGTCGTGATCTGGATGACTGATTATGGTATTTCTATCGATTTTTCGACGCTGAGTACGAACGTGGGGTCAAAAAATTGTGATGCCAATTAAATATTTGTGTAGAGCCACAAATATCCCTTAAATAGGTGCAAAGTTCTGAATATTAATATCATTACAGAAAGGAATATATTTGCAAACCGCGTGCCTCATATTATTGCCAAGGGCTCCACCAAGGGTGTAAAATTTACCGAAAGGGTTGATTCTCCCTCTACAACTTTTTTAAATCTCTCTGGACAGATAATGGTATCTATTGTTAAAACAGACGGTAACGAATTTTTCGAATACTTATTATAGAAATTTAGTCATTAACCGAAAATTATTAATGGTATGACGTCGATTAAAAATAGTCCTTAACAAAACTTGTCAGATGCATACCTTTATCTACGTCTCTACACGGAGAGAAAAATGATAAAATTTTTGTAGATAAAATTTCAGAAAAATTACCATGCTCTCTTATAATGCGTGCGCGATCGACGACCAAAATTAAAAATATGTGCTAGCATGGTAAAATTTAATGTGCTAACACAACTTTTATCACACTCTTATGCATATATGTTATAGTTTAGTTCTTGTTGTCGTACTCTTTCATTTGCGCATCTGACCCGCAACCTTATGTTGCTTGGGCGGTACCTGTAAAAACTTCGAACCTGTAAGAACTTTATAATGCATACAAAAATGATTGCCAACAATATATTCTAATACTAAAGATAGTGAAGTAACAAAACGATGAATTAAACGGTGACATTCCCGTTCTCTAACACAGTGTAATGAATACTGCTTGGTGCTTGTAAGACAGTCTAATGGATCAAGGTGCTTGGTCCGACCCGTCCGACCAAGTTGGTCGTCTAAACCTATGGTTGGCTATGTGACTTGCTATGAGTGAGGTAAATTTCAACAGCGGTCACAACACACACAACCTTCTTTCTCTTTTTTTCTTTCTACTATTAGCAGATAGCATTTCAAATATTATAATACAACATGGTCATTTTTGTAAGAAAAACAATTAAAAAATATTTTTTTGTCGGCAATGGAACTTTTTATTGTGCTGTTTTACAAATTTTACGGAGCTAATATTACGGAAACAATATTCTACCCTTTAAATTTTCTATGAGTAATTACAATTTTTATATTTTTACCGTAGAAGATTGAATATGTTCGCCCTTTACACGTCGATTGTAGTGCTGAGCACAGTAATTTTTATATGAATTTTCTCTCCATGTACGAAGTATACCCTCGTCTTGGTATATTCAAATTCTACTCCATCTATGTACACATTCATGTATATATTCAAATTGCGAATAGAGTATAAGTGCCTGATACTATCATAAGAGTCACCACAAACAGAAATCTTACATATATCGGAAAATATTATAGAGAAACTAAACATAAACCAACATTTTACAGCTGAGTGGTTATTTTTATTGAACATAACGACACTGAACCATTTCAATATTATTTGGATAGGTGGGTATACTACATGTAAAAGTACCGGCGTGGCCATAAAAAGAATTATAGCGAAATGCGAATATATATTTCCATTTTGTAACTCTTGAACTGAAAAGTTCTGACAAACAAAACTGCTCCGTGAAATTACCCATATTTTTTTTATCGACCATCAAAGCTATTTTAGAGGTGAAATCGTTCCCAAAAATTAGGGTAAAAATTTGACTTGATGACAATTTCTTAAGCATTACAAAAATGTTTGTAAGCAATTGATAAATTTTGAAAAGAATTCTTGTAACCTGGAATCGGTTTTATCATAAATTGAAATAAGGCAAATCACTATACTGAGCTGGACTGTGGCCTGAATTATACTTAATAAAAAAGTTTTTCCCCTCAAATAATAAATATTGACACTTTAGCACTTAAGCATTAAATAAATATGTATTTAAAAGCAATTCTTTAATTTTAAGTTAAATTCTTGTACCTTGGAGCCATTGCCGCCGTTAAGTGCAATAACATTTGGACATGTAATATGAAATGTTTTGCCACTTGCTCTGTCATGTAATTCAGAAAAATATTGGCACTCTTTTGGCATTAGATAAATGTTTAAAAGTCATTTTATAATTTTACATGGAATTTTTGTAGCCTGGAATCATTCCCACCGTTTGTTAGAATAACATTATATCGTATAATATGAAATGTCGTATATAAAAATAGGTAGATAATGGTAGGTAATTCAGAAAAATGTCAAAACTTTCTTAGGCATTAGAGAAATATTTAAAAGCCATTCGTTCGTTAATTTTAAATAGAATGCTTGTAGTCTGGAGTCATTTCCACTCATAGAACACCAGAAGCAAACTAAAATAAAAAAAGTGCAGCTCGCTTGGTGTCATTTGTTGGTCTGTCACAGCTTAAGACATTTAGTCAGTTAGTCAGTCGGTGTAGGTCACCGAATACACTACGATTGTTATGTATTGTAATACCATTATTGCTTGAACTGCACGTTGGTCTATCTGATAATACGTGTTTTGTAGTTGTGTGTGTGAATACGGACACAGAAGCAAACATCAAACCAACACCACTACAAACAGTGTGTACCCACACAACATAGTAATGGGAAGTGAGGAGGATTTTACGTTACTTTTCGGCTACACTCGGAATACTAACTATCATAATAGTAGTTTGGCCCCTTGTTTCCACTGTCTGTTGTCATGTGTGATATGAAATGTTCTACGACTACTTGGTCGGTCGTGTAATTCAGATAAATATGGACACTTTTTTAGACATTAGAAAGATGTTGAATAGAATTTTTTTAATTTTAAATATAATTCTTGTACCCAGGAGCCATTTCCACCATTAGTTTAAATAAAATTTGAAATGTCACCTTGTGACCACTTGGTCGACCATGTAATTCAGATAAATACTGATACTTTCTTAAGCATTAGAGCATGTTAAAACCCATTCTTTAATTTTAATTATAATTATTGTATCCTGGAATCATTCCCGTCATTAGTTTGAATGTCATTTGGTCGTGTAATATGAAATGTCGTTTTGTGACCACTTGGTCGGCAATGTAATTCAGATAAATATCGACATTTTCTTAAGCATTAGGAGAATGTTTAAAAGATGTTTTTTTTAATTTTAAATAGAATTATTGTATTCTGTAACCATACCCAGCATTAGTTTGAATAACATATTGTTTCCGAGACTACTAAAGAAACGAAAGCACTGTGATCACTTTTAAAAAAATAAAAAATTTTTTCCCTCCAAAATAAAATTTTTTTATGGACGTTTTACGTTTTAGAGCTTTCTGAAAAATTTTGGTTTGGTGTCTGTCTGTCCGTCTGTGTGTCGCCAGTTTGCACCAAGTGGCATAACTTCTGAACTATTCGACAGTTTTTAATGAAATTTTCAGAAATTACCTATGCAGTTTGGCTCCTAGATGATCCCCTATGAATATAATCGAAATCGGAGTAACGGTAGCTACCCCGCTACCATAAAATCCCCTTAAATGTCAATATCTCATTTACTGCCAGTCGCATTTCGCTCAAATTTTTAGGGTATTTTGGGGGTTAGTTTCTAAAATATTTTTACTACTACTTTATAGTTTAGCCTTTAACTATTTTGAGTTACAACAATTTTTATGAACTTTAAGGCAAAAATATAATTTCACGATACAATCGACTCTCGTTAATTCGAAACTCGAGGGACTCATAAAATATTACGAATTATAGAGAGGTTCGAATTATTACAGGTAACAATTTTAATTTTTTGAGCATTTGCGATGAATGAACTTGAACTTGTCTCAAAATGTACTTACAATCTTTTTGTCTCTTTCTCTCTGCAACTTTGAATTGTCGAGTGTTTGACGCCGATGAGTTTGAATTAACGCGTCATTTTGTTACGTAGCAATGATTTTTTCGTCCGAAATATAAAGAGATTTTGTAGGGAACTCGTGATACCTTTGAATTATAGAGAGTTTCGAATTATCGCAGGTTTGAATTAACGAGAGTCTACTGTATAGGTATATGTATATTTGGTAGAATACTGTTTTAAAGTCTTTTACGAGTACGAGGAAGTTGTGTGCTACACCCCATTGGCAGTGTATTTTTTTAAAGTTTTTAAATAGTATTATTGTAGCCTAATACAATTTTTGTCGTTTCTTAGGCATTTAATTCAGGATTAATTTTGCTTCCCAGTTATTGTTAATGAAGAATGATTATGTTAAATGTTCAAATACACTCAATCAAAACCTCTTTTTTCATTTTCAAAAATACATATTATTTTCTCGTTCGTATGACAACAACTGTACGAGTATATCGAATTGTGTATATGTATTAGTACATAAAACAAAAAGTTAATATAAAAATAAATATACCGTATTATCATAGAACAACAATAAAAATATACATTTTATAAAAATATGCAATTCCAAAATATATCTACATAGCATTAAAAATATAGTTATTAGATTAAATAAAACAAACATACATTAGAATATAAATGAATACTTAAGAATTTGCGCAGAATTTATGTAGTCGGTTAATTAAATTTTCTACTGTTGTTATTTAATTTTTGGATATTGCTCATTAACAAAAGCAAAGTACCCGTTAATTTAATTTTTTCTTTGTTATGTAGGAAAATATATTGTACATATAGGTGTCCTTAATTTTATAAAATATAGCACTGGACAAAAATATTCGTGTGGGGACAATTTATTTTAAAGTAGATCGTACAATGACCTATCTAGCTAAGTTTAAGACGGTCACAATATAAATTTAAACTTTAAACGGGGTATTCTGGTCTATAGACTGCCGAATTTTATGTGTTTTTCCAGGCGTAATAAATAAAAAATTTTAAATTTATTTACTATCGTTTTTTTATCACTTTTTTATTAACATTTTAAAAGTACAAAAAAGTAAAAAAAAGCCAAAATTGAAAAAAGAACAGACCGGCAAAGTAGGGATTCACAAAAAAGCTGCTTCTTGGTTGACATTACTCCGACTGCCTCGGTGATCTGAAACACAAAATTTTAATGAATTCTTAAAGTCTAAGGATGTCATGTTCGTTTGGTAGGAGCAGTATGTCAGGAGCAGTCCATGTAAAAAAAGTTTTTTACCATCGTTTTTCAATTTTAGTAATTTTTTAAAACTGGTAGAAAAAAATTCAAAATTCTTCTCGTCCAACGAATTTTGAATATATTAGGAAGCTCTGTACAAAATTTCGAAGCAATCGGTCAACTAGAACTTGAAATATCATGTCAACCGTTTCAAAAAACATTGTTTCGATAAAAACGAGTTTAAAGTTTGAAGTCTCGTATCGGGCTGTGTTATACTTAGATTTTTTTAATCAGCGAGCCCTGCGAACAATGTTCCACCTTCTAAACTTTGAAAATATGCCAAAAAAACAAACAATCAATTTTTTTTAAATTTCTAGGGCAAAATACCCTAGACTTAATGAACTGGTGACAAAATGAAATCAAGTAGAGGAGCGAATGAGTTTTCTCTTACTAATAAACACATATAGAAAAATTTATTTTAGGTAATCAAAACTTCCTAGTTTACAGACAATATCAAGTAACAGTGAAACTAAATGTCATAAATACTTCTGAATTATCTTATAAAGGATATATACAGTATATTTCTAGCCGGAACAAGTAAAATTTCGAAAAATACAGTATTTATTTTTTGTAATGCATAGAGTTACAATGATGGTGAGAACGCCGGTGAGAGATATCTAATGCACAATTTTTACAAGAAACTTTCTAAACTAAATATTCGAAAGCTCTTCACGACCTTTTAGAAACAATATATGATTGATAATAGCTTTTTCTCTTTGAAACTTCTAAACCGGTCAAATTGGTTGGCTACATATAGTTTTTAATGTCCTGTGTCAAGAATCTAGCAGTACTAGAAGTACCTTAATAATGTGATTACTATGAAAGCTTGTTAACCTCTTCACTACCTACTGAAGTACAATATATTGTACATCAAATTTAGGAGTATGTTAACATGATTTTTTAATTAAGAAAAATTAAAAACTTCTTAATATTATTTAAAACTAGCTGTACCCGTAACGGCATTCGCGTTACGCATTTCTATAAACTCAGTAAGAAATATATAAGTGTAATAATTATACAGAACTTGCATAGAACAATAATTTTTGCATGCACATCTAATGCATGCACATGATCAAAATGATTTTTGTATTTTCCCGAGGGAAGGAAACATTTTTCCGTAATAAAAAGTATCCTAAGTGTTGACGCAGGTAATAAGTTATCATCGCACCAATTTGCATTAAAATCCGTTCAATATTTTTTGCGTAATGTGTGAAAATAGAAATAGTTTTTCTATTTTCCCGTGGGAATGAGACATTTTCCCTGAGTAAAGAGAGTCTACGACGTTGACCCAGGCAATAACTTATCACCATACCAAATTTCATCAAAATCCGTTCAATAATTTGTATGTAATAATGTGTGCATATGCTCAGAATGGTTTTTCCGTTTTCCCGGAGTAAAAAGTATCTTAGATATTAACCCAGGTAATAAGTTATCACCACATCAAGTTTCATTAACTCGACAATTCCCAGAGTTATTTGGAGGTGACAGATGTTTTCAATTTTTTTCAACGATAAGATAATTAAATCTTTACGTTCTGTTACCACCATTAGAAGGCTAATAGATGACTTTATATTTCTTTCTTGTGACAACTCTATACTATAAGTTAAACAAACAAATTAATACAGTTTACAATTAAAAATGTCTGTCACCTACAGGTGACACTGGGAATTGCCGAGTTAAAATCCGTCCAATAGTTTTTGCGTGATGCGTAAACAGACAGACAGACAGACCGACAGACAAACAAAAATTTTAAAAATCGCTGATGATATCTACATCGATATCTATTTACTGTACTGGTATAATTTTTAAAAAATATTCCATGTACAGAAATGGTCTCGTTACAGTTTTATTATATGTATAGATTACTAAATTATGTTTTTTTTAAAGATGTAAGATTAAAAATTTTAATCAAAATAAACGCTTGTTTAAAATTGTGTCCAGTATGCTGGACACAGGTATACTCATTAATATAAAAAAAAAATTTCAAAAAATCAGTGGCGAAGAGGTTAAAAATATCCAATATTACGAACTTTTCTTTTGTCAACATGAAAACATTTATTCAAAATTATTAAGTATGTAATATTTAATTATTAATTAAATTATTAAAAATCTGCAATGTGGTATACCTACAAAATTAATTATCTATTATTTAAAACAATTTTTTTTTTCAAAAAATAAACAAAATATTTATTTACCTACTTTTGAACAAATAGACAACATAACAACAAATTTTAATTAAACAATAATTAGCAATATTTTATTAAATGTTTAATATGTTATTTATTAATTTATTATACTGTTCCCGACACGATGATTAATTGTAAAATGAAATTAATTAAAAAGAATAATAAATTATTGGTAGTATCCATCTCTATACGTATATGTGCCTTATGCGTACATGTATAATAGATATACATAATTTATGTTAAAAATAACACAAAAGAAATTATTTTTTAGATATTTCTATCACATAAAATTATTATTATAAAACTAAATGGGGTAAGTGTGCTCAAACACTAAATATTTTGAAAACAGTTAACTCTTTGAAGCCCAAATTGTTTCTGTTTTATAAGAAAAGTTTTTTTTATTTATTTTATAAAGAAAGTAAAACAAAAAACTTGTATCTACTGGTACAGTAGAACCTTTGATTACGGACATCTCTCTTAACCGGACGCCTCGTATAGCCGGACAAATTTTTTATGACAGTGGCATACTATGACACAGACACAATATTGTTTGAGGCAGACATATTATTTAGTACACTATTACCTCCATTAACCGGACGTGAATACGTCTAGCGCGTATATGTATACCTATGCGTGGTTAGGTATACTTATTCATATTTTGACTTGTTAGCAATGATTCCAATGGAACGGTGCATTTGTAAACGTTATATTTTTGTATAAGTACTTAAATCAGTCCATGAAATTGATTTAAATTAAGAAATTAAAAAAATTTGAATTAAAAAATTAGTTATGAATACTACACTATTAAATGCAATAATTTACTCTGCCCCTGTTAAACGGACGTCTCTGTTAGCCGGACAACTTTTTGCGTGACACTACTGTCCGGTTAACAGAGGTTCTACTGTACTTACGTACAAAATAATAATTTTGTAAGATTATTACAAATTATTTGTCAATAAAATTTTAAACTTTACAGCCTATCATATAGTAGTGGAAAGAATGACAGCTTTTTCAGTTTTTTTTTTGCTCGTTAATTTCTCGGGCAAATTTCAAAAATTTCCTTGTCGCATTAGCAGAAGCATCCACAAAAGTACTCAGAAACCTCCACATAATATGATGTACTTAGGAGCTACTAAAATCATATTAGATTTGAGTAGCTCCTAAGTACATCATTTGTGGTTTCTAGTTATATTTTCGCTTTATATATTTATAAATATATTTTTAAATTTGGTATTTCGTGTACGAAATTAATGATAAATTTAAATTAACAACTTAACAACTTTTCATAGGCTAAGTGATCATATACAGGGTGTAAAACAACTAAATTTCGTCCTTTTGTGGGGTGACTTATAGCACCCTGTAGAGGAAAAACTGCAGGAATTTTTTCGGAGTTAACAGTCGCGTCACCCCTCAAATGGATAAGAGTTATTTCCCTTACACCCTGTATATATATATATATATATATATATATATATATATATATATATATATATATATATATAGTTAGTTATTTGTTTTACACCCTGTATATATAGATATCTTCATTATTTCTTTTTCTAAAATTTCATTAGGTATAGGTAATTGAAAAAAAACTCAACGTAACTTCTCGATAGCTGTAGAAGGTTACTGAAGTCTCTCCTAGAGAACAATAAGTCTCATATACTTGCTCTTATGGTGGTTCCTGAAATTCAATTCGCACTCTAATTAAACCGTATTTTGAAAACAACAAATAAATATATAGAACAAATCTATTTTATCTTGCTCCATTAGCAAACCCCTCGTGAAATTTGAATATTTAAAAAATAAATAGAAAAAAAAAATGGGATTTGCATTTGTGAAAGCACTTGAAAGTGAAGTACACATAAACCCTTCATTCTAAGTAAATACTGTACATACATACGTATTTAGATACCCTGGTACTTACGTATCTATAGAGTACATATTATAGGTAAGTAGTATCTATGCATATTTAATCTAAGATCTCATTTTGTAAACATGCTATTTCAATTTTTGCAAGAAAATATATTCGTTGTACATTACAAATACATGTTGGTACCTATACTGTATGTTGTTCTTCTTCAAGATAAATGTATGATATATGTATGCATATATGTATATTGTATTCACTCCCACTTTTTCTGGTATTTGTGCTCGAAACCTGCTGGTAAAGGTGTTTCGAATATTTTTATACATATGAATTTTTGCAAAGATAGAGTTATAATTGGTCGCCACTCCTTTAGATGAGCAAAATTAAATTATAAAGATATGAAATATTATAAAATCTCTTCAATTGTTTCGATTAATACCGAAGTGTTATTCAATTCAATTAAAAATTTCAAATTAAATTGATGGTTTCAATTTTTTTATAGCAGAAGTCTAATGTTTTAAAAATACGTTACCGAATTGTTACAGAATTTTCATTATAGTTAACGCAGATTATAAAAGTGACTACTTTGGGAATCTACCATTTCTATGGATACGCTAACAAGTGAGTTGCCTAGTATCAAAATCTACTAATTCCACGTTATAAAGATCCTGGGAAATCGCAAAAACCATAACCCAGTTCAAAATTAATTTTTCGATTAAAAAGTCATAATTATATTAACTAACAAGGTAAAAAAGATGATTAGTACTATTATCCAAAAACAAAATTATCGTTTTACCCCTTTTTTAATCAAAATTATTTGAATTAATTAGGTTTTGATAGTAGCATTTATATAAAGTGCGTTTTAAAACAGAAATTATAAGGGAAATTTATTAAAAAAAAACTTGATTCAGCAATATTGGATGTATCAGGGTTAGACGATACAATTTTTTTTTTGTAATATTGTAAACTATTTTCATTTTGTCACTTTCATTTTGTCACTTAAAACCAAAGTGCTTACTTGGTAATTCATTTTCATCTACGATTTCATTATTTAAAATTTTAGATAAATACTAAAATACAAATTTTACGTGAAAACATAATTTTATATTTCGTACGTCCCGCATGTCGGTGAAAAAATTAAAACTTGAACGGTTAAAATCTAAAATATAGGTTATGTATGGGTATTTAGCAGGATTTGTAAAGTTTTCAATGTAATTTTAGCAGAAGTTGAAAATTATGTTATATTTCAGTTGCAGATTTCTTTAGTAAGCAGCTAAAATTACAATAAAAAATATTAAGGGGCATATGCCTTGTTGCATTTAAAAATTAATGGCCCTAAAGATTTTATACTAGGCGACACAAGTATCAAGTATATAAAAGTAGTCCATTCCTATATTGGTGTGCAAATTATATTTCTCTTGTGTGTATTTTTTATCAATTATTACTTTCTCCAGGGTCGTGGAGATAAATGGGTTTCAGGAATAAACATTTTTTACAGCTTTTTCTCCAAACTATAATTAGTGATGAGCAAAAAAATAGTCTTTCTACTTTTCCCTTAGCCCCCCTACCAACAGCCATGGATCCCTCTTCAAACCCGGGTCCGAGGCTTCAACTCAGGCTACCCTGCCCTCTCGGTGGGCTTGCTTTGCTTCGTTTTAATTTCTAGAACTTAGTTCAGTTTCTACAGAATTCACCAAAACACTAACTTAATACTTATATAACATTAATATAACTATTGACTTGCCGAGCTAAAACAGTATGTACCAAGAAAATTACACAAGAAAATTCAATGCTAATAGTTTTCGTTCAGTCTATATTCTGCACCTCATTCTTATTGTTCATGTATTTTTAGAGATCTATTTAAGCCATCCTTTTAGTGGTAAGGGTTAAAAACATTAATTTTTAAGAGATTCCTCCAAAAAATACAAGAAAAATTTAAGCTATATTTAAATTCAGTTATACATACTATTGAAGTTGTACTTTTATAAACTGTTCTTTGATACCTTACTCGATGTTTGCGTAATAATTCTTTTTACAAACTGCAGGCTACTCCCTGAAATTAAGTCCCAGAATCGAAATACAACTTCACATGTATAACTGGGCCATCATACATTATCTCTTTGCTAAAGGAGACGTTTCGATAAAGCCCTTTATCAGGCTCCCCTGAATTAAATCTTTTTTAATTTTTTTTTGATCTAGAGTTTTATATCTTTTTATACTGTTAAGAATGTAGTTTTCATAAATATATATTTTTCTATGTTATCTGATTGGACTTTTATGAAAATAATTGCTAAACTTACCTTATTTTGGATAAATACGCTATTTTTGTAGTTTTTGTGACATTTATTTAATTATATTTCATAGAGTGCAACCGAGTAAGAAAAAGATTTATATATATATATATATATATATATATATATATATATATATATATATATATATATATATATATATATATATATATATATATATAATATATAATATATAATATATATATATATATATATATATATATATATATATATATATATATATATATATATATATATATATATATATATGATGCACAAGTATATAAAGCTACAATATACTCGTATATGAAAATCTTTTTGGTACTCGGTTGCGTTCTATGAAAAATAATTGAATAAATGTCACAAAAACTACAAAAATATCGTATTTTTCCAAAACAAGCTAAGTTTAGCAATTATTTTCATAAAAGTACAGTCAAATAATATAAAAAATAAATATTTATGAAAACTTTACATTCTTAACATTATAAAAAAATATAAAACCCTAGATCATAATCTTTAAAAAATTCCATTCAGGGGAGCCGAATAAAGGGCTTTATCGAAACCCCTACTTTCAATTTTTCTTGTCGATCGCGTGTGACATCAATGAGCCGATACCGAGGTGACTCCATGAGAGTTCTGTTTTGCTAAATTTACCGCAAGCTGGGTACACTTGTTATAAAATGACAATACTAGCGAATTTCCATTTTTGAAAGTCGGTTAAGAATCCTTTACGTTTTTCACTTTTACTGTTATGCAAAAGTATGTATAACTATACGTATAGTACCAACACAGCTTTTTCAAATAAAATTTAATAGCTGACCGTCATGAATGTTGAATTTATAATAAAAATTTTAATGACCCTTTTGTTCACTACTGTTGTCCTATGGTTGTGTATTTTCCATTTTTATTATAATACTCCGATCAAAAACCGTACTCCTCATTAAATAGTTCAAATTTTTCCCTCTTTTAAACGATGGCAAAAATTTCCCATGTAGAATATTAATTAAATTAATTTTTGAAACACCCCGTTTGATAGTACGACATGAAATAGGCCAAACAACGAACGAAAGTCTCTTTTACCCCAACGCCTTACGTCTCACAAAACTAAACAAGAGAATAGAGGAGTATATGTATAGAGTCAGTCGTCAGTGAGTGAGTGAGTGACTCACACCTACTATTATTATTATCATATGTATTCAAGATTCGCGTTTCCTTTGCCTCTGACTCTTACCATTTCTACAACAGCGTGCAGTGTTCAATCCATTTAGGAGACGAGAGACATCCTTACCGTTTTCCATCTTGTTGATGAAGCAAACATCGCAACGGTGACATATATACAAATGATTATACCATTTGACAGCGCCTATCTGAGATGGGGTCGAAGGTTTTCTTCAAAATTTCTCGTTTCCAATTAGAAGCAGTAATTTGTTGGTCCGACTTCGATTGGACTGAAAGGTGTCCAATAGTACGAAAAGTCTGTTCTGGTAGTGTTCACACATAGGAAAATAAATAATATCCACAAAAAATAAAAGTTTTAGGGTTTATATGTTGTCACTCACAGAATACAGAAACGAAGTTACTATCTCTGTACTAGTGATACCATTTTGGACAAAAAATCCCTACCACTTCTCTACACTATGGCGGCCTGTACACGATCAGTAATACTGTCAGTATTTAGAAATACTGACATTATTACTGATCATGTACTGATAATACTGAAGTATTCGTATATATAATTTACATTATCAAAATAATGATTCATTATTTTTGTCAGTAAATACTGATAGTATTACTGATCGTGTACAGGCAGCCTATGTTGTGTAGGTACACAATGTTTGTAGTTGTATGTGTTTGATGTTTGCATCTATGTGAGTGGTCACACACACAACAACATAACACGTTATGCGGCCAGATATCTATGCAATGTAACTAATAATGATTTTAACAATACATAATAATTGACGTGCATAAGCTGACCGTCATCGAAAGAATGATCAGCTAAGCAGTGAGAAGGACTCGGTCAGCGTCCTTCTGTACACAGAATTTTATATGTCTGCTGTTTCTGTATTCTCTGTTGTCACCATAAAATTTTGTCTTACGGGACTGGTCAGTGTTCGATATATTTTCCGATCACTTAATTATATCTATTTAAATACTCGAAAAATAGGCAATTTTGGGGACTTTTTTCATAATGTAATAAGATAATTAAAATAAAATTGTTAGGGTTTGTTATACATGCAAAGAAGTGTAAAAAGTGTAGAAAACAATTTTTTTTTGGCGGCGGAATTTCAAGAAGGCGGAAATACGGACGTTTGAAGCAGCATGATTTTTTTTTTTGGAGGAGTTCTGCGGCATGCTGAATAACATTTTTTCATTTTAATCTTAGGACACAAAAAATTTTTTTTTCGTAGTTTACATACACAAAAAAAAAAATAGAAATTTTGGATTTTTTTGGAAAGAAAAAATATCTTCATAAGGGCCTTCCAGTTTACTATTTAAGGTCCTTTTTTAATATTTAAAAATAAAACAGAAAGGCAATTGGCGGATAAGCGTGGGTAGGAATGCCCTCGTACGAATTGTGTTGGTTTTTCCCTGCTAACTGTTATCGGCACAAAATTAAAATTTACTGAGATTCAGCCCTAAAAAACTTTAAACTGTTTTTTTAGCACCGATCAGCCGGACACTCCTCATCAGTTTTGTAACCACCAAAATGACAAATCGCTTTTAGAGTTTCAATTATATTTCGCTTGTAGACATTCAATACCTTATGCATAGACCCTCATGTACAAACTCACTTAGAGTACGTACACTGAGAAAAAAATACAGTAATTTTTACTGAAATTTCTGGTAAAAAATTACTGAGCTCTCTGGTAATGCGGACATAAGTGACAGGCTAAGCAAAAAATACGATAATTTATAGTAAAAATTTTAAATTATCCTATAGCGCAGTAAAAATTACCGTATTATTTATAAATAAGGTTTTTTTTTTATTTATTAATAAATAATTGAATTAAAATAGTTTAAAAGGATATTGATAGAAGGGTAAGCATTAAAATCAAATTATTAATATAGAAAAAATTTTTTGTGGTTTTTTATTATTTGTGGAAAAAAATATATAAATTCTTTATTTGACATATTACATGATAAAACAATAGGCACATTACAATAATTTGTATAAAAACATATTTCAATTAACATATCAAAACTAAACAAAAATTCATGAAACACAACAATTTTTTGTTTTAAAAATTTATTATAAAAAAAATAACACTATATAAACATCCAGTCACCTTGGCTATTGAACATTTGAACAACTAAACGAACAAACTGGGGAGTCCTGGTTATATTACTTGCTGTCTGAAGTCGTGTTGGCCGTGTTAGACAATGCTCGGTGCTATTGCGCATGCTTGTTTTGCTTGCGCATGCTTGTTACTCTCAGTTTATGTGATGCTTGGCTATGCAGTGGTGTGTGACAAATAACAAAAGCACAACGACTCAGTAAAAATTATTCATATGTCCAGATAATTTTACAAAAAATTAAGTAAATTTTCCTGGTGTCCACTTGAAATTTTACTAGCCCATCGAATTTTACGCAGCTGTATAGGAAAAATTCTTAAGGTGTATAGGAAAAATTCTTAAGGTGTACAGGAAAAATTTTCAAATGAATCGTAAAAAATAATGTTTGAAACGCATTTTTTATATTTTTGCTTAATAATTTCCTACGGACTAGTCACTTAAGACTCGTTTACCGGAGGCAGCTCAGTAATTTTTACTGGAATTTTTTCTCTGTGTAGTGATAAATCAATATAATTACTAAGACATTACAATTTTTATTTAAAAACTTGTTCAGAGTATACAAACGGCTTCAATAAAATTTTCGCACATATATCATCTTATTGCAATGATATCACTCTTCTTCCATATGCAAAACGAAAGTCTAATCGGTTACTGGAACATTACCCAAATTTGAACTTCAAAGGAATAAACAACTGTCTTATGCATTCTTTCAAACGTATAATAGAGGAAAAGAAGAAATGAATAAAGAAAAAAATTTCTCGATTGAAATACGAAACAAAATATGTCCACGCATCATCACTAACTCTTATTGTTATTATAGTACGTTTTGACTTATTTTATTTTCTAGGTTATGTGACTTTTTGACAAAAGTTTTGTTGAACGCGCCTTCTTGACACTTATTTCTTCTATATACTTCGTTTTTTAAATATTTCCGCCATTCTTCCACATACATTTCGCTTGTTTTCTCTCTCTTTTTACGGGATTACTATTATTATTATTATTTCACTTCTTTTATGTACGAGAACAAACATATTCACAAGTTGACTGATGTCTCCACATATCAGTTATGAGAGTGCCGTTTATAAAAATTATTTCCAGTAAATGAAAAAAATTGAAATATATATGAAGAAAAAAGAAAGATTTTTGTTTACTTACGTAAATATTAATTTATCAACATGAAAAAATCATCTGATGATTTTCAAAAAGTTTTGTTATTTTTATTTATTAAATTTTTTACTCGAATTTTCACCGAAAAAATTAGACTATTGCACTGTACTTATCTGAAGTTAATGGATCGAGGTTGGAGTGGATTATAAATCCGTTCTAAAACTACGTGTATAGAAAAAATAAGGTAGGTAATACTAGGTACATGTAATTTTTTCAGATTTTTCGCACTTCAGGTTTATTTTTTGCCTTTTTTGAATTTAAAAATTACCGATCGAAATTACTTGAAATAATTTTAATTGAGTGTTTTAGTAGTTGTTAGTACCTGCAACTTTTTAAGTTTCTTTGGACCGATAGTTTAAAAATTACAAGAGGACGAAAACTGTCGGAGAAAAACGTCCTCCTTGACGTTCAATATTTCGCAAACGAGACTTTAAAATGATATCTAGCACTTTCTAATGATATCCAACACGATGCGGTACCTGAAAAAGCAATTTTTATCCCCGCTTTCAAAGCCGGGAAAGTATCTGAAGATATTAAAAAAAAGTTTTTGCTTCACATTAATTGAAAGTGTACATGGAAAATTTTATTTTTATAGATCGAAAGATGTATAGAAATTATGTGGATTGTGACAGACACATAGAAGAATTTGACGAATTCATAAGTGCTTTTCTTCAGAACTCTAAAAAAAACCGTCATATATAATACACTAAGGTGTTTACTTAAATTGGTTGAATTTCACACGGTTAATTAAAGGCTCTTTTACAAGTAATGTGGTAAACAGAAATACACTTTTTTAGGATTTTTTTTGAAAAAATTATATGTTGTAATTAAAAAAGACTTTTGTTCATTAAACTACATATAATTAACTCTATCTTGAAAGTTTTCTTTGTTTTAAGCTTCCATCTGCTTTTGAAAGTCACAGAAAAAAGGTCACAAAAGAAACAGTGCCAAAGATTAGAAAAAAAACTGTCCGATTGGAATAAAACTTGATGCATTCTCTTTATGATGGTGTTTTCTGTGAAACTGTCTACAGAATCAGTCGTTGAAGTAGAAAATTCGATTTTTTAGAACGCCTAAATGTTAAAAAGACAGCAATTTTTCGTGCCTTTTTTCAAAATGGTTCAAAAAATAATATAAAGTCTGATGGACTGATTCTAGATAATCTTACAGTTGTATTGTCATTCTTATGAACTGAGGGTTTTTTTTTATTAAATAGAGGAGAGTCTCCTATATTGGACCACTTTTGCCATTTTTATTTGCAACAAGGAAACCAATTGAGATACAGCTATCATTTTTGGTTGTCTGATTAATCAATCTTTATGCTATAAAACGAAAACATTAATTCGTCTCTAGTTGAATTTTAAAAAGGCTCTATCTTGGATAAAAAAAATAATGTCATTTAGTCCAATTTAGGAAACTAGTATGCTAAATTAGACCGATTGGTTCTTAAATTCGACCATCGTTGATAATAGCATAATCAAGCAAAAGTTGAGAAAAAAAAGCTCGAAAACTATGATTTTATTCTATTTTTATTACAAGGTATTACAACAGAAATCAATATTACATAGGAAAAAAATATACAGTTGAAACAAAAAGTACATATCAATTCTAAGATAAAAAGCTCAGAAATTACTTTTTACAGTAAACACAAAAGTACTTTTTCATTCTCTTATATGGTTTAGAAACTGAGAAATCGTTGGCACCGTTTTTATTTACGGAATTGACATGTGACTTTCAACAGGCCTACAAGGGCAGATGAAAGATCAAAAAAAGGGCGGAAAAATTCAGTATACACTTGATTTATTATATTCTTTAATGTATAAAACTTTTTTTTAAAATTACAATAAACAGTTTCGCCAAAAAAAAAAAAATCAAAAAAGTGTTAAGTGGGTTGATGAATTACGCTTTTATAAATCAAACCATTACTTATTGTTTGCCAGTGATAAAAAGTTAATTATATGTCCCCGTATCGTGTCATTCGGTCTTATTATATTTTATACATGCTCTGATAAAACAAATATGTAGGTAATTATACGTTTGATATAATCAAAATGACAGTGATATTACACACTGGCATATATATGTAGGTACTACAGTACTTACCTGCATAGGCACAGTTTAAATATCTTTGTATTTAATATACAGTAGCACAGAACTTGGTAGAGAGTAGTTAATTCAATTATTAATTAACTTTAATAACCGTCTGTCATAGGTTTATAAGTGCTTTAAATTGAATAATTAATAGTTTACAGTTACCGACGCCTCCTGACGTTCCCTCCTCACCAATGTCCACCCGCGTTTATACCGTCGTTTTGTTTCAGTCTGTTCAGTAGGTACTCTCAAAATAACTTTGTGTATCAGTTAGTTGAACAATGAATATCGTACTTTGTTTCACGTCCCTTTCTTTGTGTAGTGGGGGAAATGGGTGTGAAGATACTGTCTTGTTGTAAGTAGTATAGACTTCAAACTGGAATAACTAAACGGTTATTCAGTGGAGACTTTATTTATGTATTATTATTATTTACAACTTAAAACTTTCTCACCTGCCCTGTGTATACAAAATAGTATGAAACTTTCATTTTATGATAAATAGATTATTAACCTGATATTACCCGTCATAAATAATATTTATCTATTGCATCGGCCAGGAATGAAAATTTCTTGTCAGTAAGGTAGTGAAATATACTCAAAGTATGTTGATGTTAGTGTCCAACAAAATTAATTTTGGAAACAATTTCACTGCAAGCATATGTTGTTTGAAGAATACACAAAACTGAAATATTTTGGATTTGTTGGAAAGCTTTTGGCTCGTTCCACACGACAGTAGCGCTTTCGGTTCGCTGTCAGTTCAATAAAATATTGTTATGGAGGAGAACATGTATGTATTTATATCATTACTACGATCCAAGTTAAGGTTTCGATCGCGATTCAACACCAATACATCTCGGAGAATATCGAAGCGAGATCAGTCTTGTACCAATAGTGTGAATACTTTCTCGATACCAGTTCCATTTTTCGTTAATTTGTATTTTATTTTAATTCAATTCAGAATTGCAAAAAATATTGTATGCAGCACGTGCGAAATGAACATTTTTATCACTCGTTTGAAAAACTTAAGATTCGTGAAAAAACACCTTCATTTTGCAGCTTGTTATATAAATGACTACTGTACCTTTAGGTTACCGGACGGTCGGTCGTCTTGAAACTGTTTTCTAATAAAAAATCATTACTTTTTAGACGAAAAGGTATTAGGTGTCGAATAATTTAGGAGCAAATGGTATGAATACTTTGTTCGAAGTACATATATATGTAGTTTAATAAATGAGTATGCTTACATGCTATTCTTAACACTGCAGTGCCTATACTTGCGAGGTACTCATTTTTAAATTGCAATATGTTTGACTTTTCCATGTTGTAGCGGCAATTTGTTTTTCATTTTCAAATTGTTTGTAAGAAGAAGTTTAATTTTGCTTTACATTGTTGAAACTTTTTCATAATATGTATGTTTATTACACAATTTTTCTATTTTTGCACTGTTTCCTTAAGAAAAGTATGTCAGCATGGACTACAACTGCTACATACATACAAGTATAGGTCACGGAAAAAATGAAAAGTAAGATTTAGAGTGAAGGGTAGACTGTTATAAAATACTGAGTTACCAATGGCTTAGAAAAACTTAGAAAGTGGCTTGCAAAAATTCTTTTTTTAAAATATTTTAATAAATTTTGAACTAACAGGGGGTGATCTAGATATGCTCTTCACTGATTTCGGTCGGATTTCGTCTACTAGAGCAGGGGTCGGCTACCATTCTTGGATGGCGGGCCATTTTTAAAAAAAGAGAGTCAGATATTTTGTAATGTAGTATGTAGCTTAGATAGTTTTTTTAGCGGATTTTCGAATCGAAAATTCAGCTATTAGAGCCACTGTCTTGACGCGACTTGAACACGGAACTACGATAGAAATAAGTAATTTGTTTTGAAGTCTCTGGAAGCCGAAAATAACATTCACTAAAATTTATATTCGCGCGATAACTCTCGAACGAAATATCCTGTTTTTACGAAATTTGGTGAAACATCCTGTTTTTACGAAATTTGGTGAAGATCTGCCCGAAACGGTTTTTTAGGCATTTTTGTGGAAAAAATAAGTTTTTTGCTAAAATTTCCTCAATTTTTAGCCATATTTTCTTACACCGTTGAAAAGAGGAAAAAAATCACCTAAAACGATTTTTGAACAATAATTCTATATCAAGTAGTTTCCGAAAAAAAACTAATTTTTGTAAAACGGAAATTCGCTATATTATGCAGGATGCTGCGACAGGGCCATTTTCTAAATTAATATAAATATTATTAAAAATGAACATGAAAAGAAAAATTAGTAATGGTTTTATTTACATGTTCTCCAGTGACATCGGAGAACAAAAAAAGTAGAGCAGAGCTTTAATCAAAAAATTATACTGTTTGGTGGGCCGCATAAAATCTTGCAACGGACCACATGCGGCCCGTGGACCGCGGGTTGCCGATCCCTGTACTAGAGCACCACATAAGCATAGGGAATATACAATATTAAGGTCCATCTCCCAAAAATACAAGAAATATTTTCACATAAAATTTTGACAAAAATAGAAATAACATATATAGGTACTTATTAAGTCTTATTAAGTCGAGCTTTTGCATAGCTTAGTGATTATGGTATCATTGCTGTCGACTCATATGGATAGTGGAATGCCGAGTTTTAAGCCCGATGTATGCGATTTCTTAATTATTTTTTTTTTTTTATAAAATTTATTAATTTATTAATTATTGAAGTAAAATTTTGCTACGAAATATTACTTGTTACAAAATTAATAAACATCAAAATTATCTTTTTCTTACTTAAAAAAAAAAAAAAAAAGAAAATTATTTTTTCATGAATAAATTATATAGATATACAAATCAGTTACTTACAATAGAATTATTATTCTAGTATTACATTAATATATGAATTTTTTACATTAATTCAAAATTACGCACGAGTTCGATATAACACTCCGTACTAAATTCCCAGTACAAAAGCAAAGTGAAGCATCAGTCAAAATCTGTCTATATACAGCGTTATCGGTGTTTTTTATCACTCGTGTAGCGAATTACACGCGTTTTTCATCGCCACAACTATAAACTCGAATCCATCCAATTAGTGTTATGACACGAGTGTTTTTTTTTAAACGATTTTTCCGAATTATGTAGCCGTAAATTTAAGGGGGACCATTAGTGTGACATTTTGAAAAAATTGGAAATTTTTTTTGCATGTTTCGATAGTCTATACCTTTAAAAATAACATACTAAAATTTCAAGTGCATATCTCAAATAATTTTTGAGTTACAGCCATCCGGATAGCGGATTCTGATTTTCGTTGTTAACTTTTAGGTATTGAGAAATGTATTAAGGTTGATAGTTCGGGAATTTCTGGACATGGCTGCCAGTCACATGTTATAGAGAAGCTGAAGCATGACATATTTAAACGACTCATCTAGTTTTACTATGACCGTTATAGTGAGTACATCGTAATTAATTTTAGTAAAAATTCTCAGTCATTAAAACTAAAAGGTAAAATAAAGAAAAACTACATTATTCAAATTTGCTGCAGTTATAACTCGAAGACAAATCATCCGAGCGATTTGATGGTTATTACAGCTTCTTTTATATATGATTCTTGGTGCCATGAATCTCCAATTTTCTGATGGAACAACAAATCTAATTTTTGCAGGCCAAAGATCATCAAATTTTCCCGCAAAATTTGAAACTTTTTTTTTTTTAATTTTTCTATTTTGTTATATTTCAATTTTTTTTTTTTTTTTGGTTAAGGTTCATGGCACGGGTAATACCTTCTAGTTTAATAGGCTTTATGGTTTTTTTGATTTCAGGCAGTGTGAAGGTCGCAATTACTGCAGCAGTGGGGGAGCTTTTTTTGGAGCCTTGGTAGATCGCGAATTACTCACTGCATTTTCAAGTTTTTGGTCCAAAAATTTTATTATGAATTTATTATATATCAACGAATATATCCTTAAAATATTAAAACATTCCTTACAGTAGTTTTCTTTAAAAAAATTCACAAAAATCACCTTTTTTCAGGCGGTCACACTAGTGGCCCCCTTTAATAGGTATTATAGATTATTTATATTGATGTTATTCTTTACTAATAGACAAAACCCGATCGAAATCAGTGAGGTGTATATCTGGACCTTCCTTTGTAAAACAAAAGCTGAAAACACCGTTTCAAAAATTACTTATATTCTTTTAAAATTCTTAATATATCAACATAGAAACTAAAGCTTACTATTTTGACTGTTTACCCTAATTTATTTATATATTTTCATTATGTTTCCGTACTTAATAATGATATAAACTACATTTTCACAATAACTAACCAAACTTAATCGGTTAACAACAACTGCCCATATTGATTCTATCTTAAAACTGTACGTACCCCGACAATCCGTAATAGGATACAAAATAAACGTTCTGAAAATGTTTATTAATGTACTTAAGATTATAACGATTAAAATTTATGGTTACAGTATATGTATACTTATACACTGCTGCCAACATTGCTAACAGTGCTAACACCCTATAAATTCTTTATCTAAAATCTATTGTGACAAAAGCATTAATTAGATTTATTTTCCCTTTGAATAATTCTCATCAAAAATGCAATTTTATCCCCTGTTTCTGTTCAGTTTAAATAAATAAACAGAAAAATAAATGGGAAACGACTCACTGGCACATCTACCACATCGCCGCATATTGAGGCAACGAAAGTTGTACACTGTGAATTTAAATGTGTCATAATATTTATGAAACTTTATACAATGTAGTATATATAATAAGAACAATTTTTGAAAAAATAACCACCAAATATACTACTTTAAAATATTTAATTTTCTCTTTATTTAATACGACGTACGTTTCGGAACAAATTTCTGTTATAGTCCCGAGCGCAAGCTTTGCCATGGGTTTGGCCGTAATAGCTGAATTTCCATTCTGTAAATTTTCTAAATGCATTGGTAATCAGTAAAAGCTAGTATTTTAGCAAACTTAGTATTTACAAAATTCTAAGATACCAAAAGAATGTATCTAAATACAAGATAGAAAATGAATTTTTAAAAAATTATTTCAGATACAAGATGAAAATACGTATTTTATTTCTTGTATTTGTATTTCAAATACTTGTATCTTAAATAAGCCTCATCTCTGATCATTAATAATATGTATATTCTTTAGAAACATATCTGTGTTAGAAAAACTTACAATCCCTTCGTCGGTTTTTAATAAAAAAATAAATCTTTAAAGAATATTAAGGGTTTACTGTATTGATAACTGTGATATTATATATTTTTAATCAACTTAAACAAGAGTATAACTTTTCTTTTAAACTTTACTTAGGACGTAAAAATCGCTAATAATTTATTTATTGTTATTAAACTTCCATAATAATAATAATAATTTGCCATAATGTTTTTATTTTATATTAAACGTTGCACGGACCCCCTGACGTTGTTCAGGGACCCACAAATCAATTTTAATTTTCCACGGACCCCCTGAATAATCCCGGGGACCCCTGGGGGTCTGTAGGGACCACTTTGGGAACCACTGCTTTACAAGTTCCACAAGTGCTTGAATCTTTACTGCTCTGTAATTGCTTGGCTGGAGTGGTCTTATTAGGGTTTGAGGGAGGAGATGGTGCATAAACTTGTCCTTTTTTTACTTTTTTAGTTTGACACTGCTTGCCTGCTTTATTTTTTTTTGTTTTCAGAATGTGCAAAATATCTTGAACAGCTTCGTTGCACTTTGAAACTTTTGAACAGCTTCGCTGTGGTTCTTCTGAATTATGTGATGTGTTAGATTCTGACAGTGGCTGATGGTTCTCTTTATCTTCTGCATTTGGTAATCTTAAATCACTGGGTACTAGATTGGTATCTTCACTAGTAGTGATGAGCAAAATTAGTATTGGTCTTGCAGTCTTGTCTTGGTCCTGCATTTTTTGCAAGATCAAGACCAAGGCCCAGACCAAGACTATGTATACCAAGAGCAAGACCAAGACCAAGACTATAAGTATGGCTGCAAGATCAACACCAAGACTCAAGTGAGCAAGACCAAGACAAAAGCAAGCAAAAACCAAGAGTCTTGCTAAACTATTTAAATAGTTTGAAAGTATAATTAATACCGTAAAGAGAGAAAATTCTGACTTTAGAAGGAAAAAATTCGCTAATAAAAAATGCAAGAAAGTGCAAGATTTTTTTGCAATAACAAGACCAAGACCGAGACTGCATTTTGCAAGACCAAGACCAAGACCAAGACTCAAAGTGCTCTAGCAAGACCAAGACCAAGATTATTAATGCAAGAACAAGACCAAGACCAAGACTGGCAAGTCTTGGTCTTGGTCTTGCATTTGCTCATCACTATTTACTAGGTTCTCTGGTATCTTTTGAGATGGCAAAACAAAAGGTTTACCGCGTTTAAGCTGATACGATGAAGTAGGGTCATGCCGATAGCGGCTACAATATGATTTCAGGGTGCTCCAAGGGATAGAAAACCTTTTTGCTGCTTTATAGACTGTACTTCCAATATAGCTGCTTTTAAACTTGCTTCATTGTATGGTTTTTCGGTTTTTGAAGGCTTCTTTACTGTTAAAGTTTTCTTCTTCTTTGTCTTATGCTCAGCGCCGGATAAAGGGGCAGGCAGGCGGGCGCCAAATTTTGAGGGGCGCCGACAGGGCCGGATCTAGTGGGGTAGCCGGGGCATGTGTCCCGGGCGACAGGTCTTGAGGGGCGCCAAAAGTAGTTATGATAAGTTTTAGTTAGTTATGATAACTATAAAAACAATAATATCCACTTTAGGCTTTAAATATTAAAGAAAATCTAATAGTTCTTTCAATCTTTCGAATAAACAAATTCATACAATACACTACGCTTGGTTATTTTGTGATACGAAAAAATCGTTAACACAGAAAAACACGAAAAATTCACCCACAGAACTTAAGGATTTTGAATATAAAAAATGACAATTCTTTAGATCTAAGATATATAAATTTGCTGAAAAACTCTTACTTTATTTTTACTAGAAGCTGGTTTTTCCATTTTTAACTGCTTTCTATAAAAATTCAGCTTTTATTTACGCCCGATCAATTGACAAGTTCAAAGTAGGGTTTGACCATAAAACGAGCAACTGACGAATTTTTTTTAAATTTCTGACAGAGTTCGGATACACTCTATACACTGTAGATTATAGAGTAACTATGCTATAGAAGCCAAATAAAGTATCTGAAAGAAGAATTACTGCATATCACCGATTAACCAAGTTTTGCTCTACATAATATACATCCACGAAATTTAGTACATTTCTTTAGATGCCCATATAGACTATGTAAACAGTGACACATGTAACTTTTTCTGTAACTATCATAGATATTGGAAAATGCAAAAGGGTTTCCATACACATAATTGGCATAATTTCGAATATTCTTTTAACACAATTGCAACTGTACAATTTTTTTAGACACTTTAAAACTATTTACACATCTTTGTGTCTCTAGGAATATCTCTATTAAACAAATTTTAACACAAATACATTTACAGTGTATCCTCGAGCGATAAAATACAGTCAAATAATTTGGGAACAATATCCATTCGCCATTCATTCAATATTGTAATATGATTTCAAATTGTGAAAATTGATCATTAAAACTGAAATTCAATTTACACAAAAAGTAATTTTACTCTAAATAATAAATATCTTTTATTTTTCCTCACCTACGTCAGTTAACCCCCCCCCCCCCTCCCCACGTAGAATATTTCGCAGTCTTTATGTAGCTACGTAGATAGTATAGATACAGTTGTACAATTGATTAATAGTCATTACAATGACAGATGTTCAACACAATAAATTTACTGGTTTACTAGTGGTCTGTGTAATTTTGTCCTGTACTATCCAATTCGTTAACTGTACGTAGAGTAGATTGGATATTACAAGGGGTGAAAGGTAATATTTAGGTGAAGAGAATATTATGGACATTAATATATTTCACCATATAGATGGTGATTCTTTCAAATTGATACTTTTTTAAGAGTATGTATTTAAAGTAAGAGCACTATCTCGATAATATGCAAAAAATCGTAATTGTGAGTCAAACTACTTTTCAGTTATTCCAAAATTCTGTACAAAAACAGTCCCTTACAATTCTTCGCGCTTCTTCGCTCTTTTAGAAATATCAATGGGAATAAAGTTCTCAAAGCCAGCATTCAAAAGTTATACCTAGACCAAAGATCACTTTACGTGTTAAACAGATTTTGGTAATTTAAAAACTGTTTCATTGTATAGGTAAATATTATGATTTCAAATACTTTTCTCAACAGATAAAATCATTTTTTATAAAAAGCAAGTTTTGTAGAGTTTTTAACGTTATTTGTCCTCAATGATGTTCGTTTCATAAAGTTAGAATTATATTAATTTAAATAAGCAAAATCTTATTGTGAATATAATACTGTAAGTATAATGTGAAGACTAATCTACAAAAATCAAGTCTATAGATACTTTGGGCGTCTTTTGCTTAGCTGTCGCAAAATTTCGATTGATAATCCTATATTAATCCACGGTCATCTTCAATCTCAGCGCCGATATGTAACAAAATATTTCACATATATTCTTGTCGATCGCGTCAAATCAATGGTAAAGTAATTCGACATTAAATAAACCTCTGGAAAATGTTTGTGTGGTGATTATTTTTGTTTTTTTATTCGTTTATCTTATAATTATTCCCATAACACTTAATTTTTTGTATCAACGCTAAGTTATTTCGATGATCGTGAATATACTTTTAACCGCAAAAATCTATTTCATATATGTACGTCCTCTATAACTTTTGGACACCAGCTCAAAGAGTTTTAATCCTATTTACACCTTTGTATGTTTAATAATAAAACACTGTCGATAGTAGCAATCGGTACTAGTTTCAGTTTGTGGCATTGATGATCCAACGTCCATAAGATTATTAATATTGTTCTTTAACCTCATAGTATTACTAGTAGTCTAGTACTTTTAGGCTGGTCGTCCATTGGTTGCGGACAACTGCTAAATTCGATTAAAACGATTAGGGTAGTGTCGTGTAAAACGGCGCACTTAACATTTAGGTGGCTATAAAAAAAATAACGGAAAATGTTATAGACGTAAATTGTATTTATTCTAGTACCTTAATGATTAGTTAACGCTGTGATAAAGGATTTTTATTATAAACTTAATACCGACCGAGTTATTAAAAAAAATTCACAAAGTGGGAAATGCGCACTCTTACGCCAGGTCGGTAAGATGGCGCACTTATTAAAAAGCTTGGAACTTAGCACAAATCACATTTAAAAAATTCCCGCACCTACGTAACAGGAGAATTTCTTATGTCAGCACTTCTTCATATTTTTCGTTATTCTAAACTTGGATCGTAAGTAACGGTAGGTCGTAGTCAATAAATAACGCAATTTTTGAAGGTTTAAGTGAAACAAGTTATGGCTATTCCAAACGAGTAGAAGAGCTATGACAATCGTAATACGTTTGAGAAGAGAGCTATGACAGTACGGCGGCACACTACGTCGTCAAAAGTATGGGAATACCCTGACCCAAGGTGTGCCCACACTTTTGATGCCGTACTATACTTAATTCCATAATATACTACCGTGTCAAAAATGTGGTTACACCCTGGGCTAGGGTGTCCCCATACTTTTGACGACGTAGTGTGCCGCCGTACTGTCATAGCTCTCTTCTCAAACGTATTACGATTGTTAAAACCTATTTTTCGTTACCGAAACTTATCGATACTGTATTACTTATATAAATTGATTATAACTGGTTAATTTAGGCTCCATTAATCCAATTGATTGGGTCAGCAATAATACATTTTTAAAAAAATTAATTTTCGTAACTTTTCGTAATGGAAAACTTTTGATCGCAAATATCTCGTGAACGATGCGTCATAGCGAAAAAATAACGAAGTTTTTGAAGGCTTAAGCGAAGCAAGTTGTGGGTATTCTAAACATTTTACGACTATTAAAATATAGTTTTCGTTATCGAGAATTATTGATATCGAATTATTTTTTGTAAATTGGTTATAATTAGTTAATTTAAAAATTACTTTTCGTTATCGTTAGTTTTCATAATCTGTAGAAACTTGGGTTACACGAATTTACACTGTACGAAAGTTTGCTGTATAGAATTTCTTAGAAAAGTTAAAGAAAAGCATGATCAAAGAAACTGTCGTGTAAGAATGTGTGCGCCGTCTTACACGCTTTTGTACTGCGCCATCTTACACGCCTGCCTATTGTCAATAAAATCATCCTGTGGGAACCATCCACCCGTACTGGCACAAATTAAAGTGATCGGAGCAAGTTCGTGACTAACTTTACTAGCTGCAGGAAGATTCATAGCTGTTAACTTGTTTCGACATAAACCGTAGTAACATATTCAAATTCGAGAAAAATAATATCAAATCGTACTAAAAATTTTAAACTTATCTAGAATATTGGGATTATGTCGTAAACCAATACTTTTTGGTGAGCAATTACGGATACCCGAACACTTCAAAACACGATTTAAGTTTGTTACAAATTTCGTTCCTGTTTCGAGAAAACGGGAGTGCGCACTCTTACCGATCGCGCCATCTTACACGACCCTACCCTACGCACTTTTGTCGTTCGTCCGAAATGATATGTCTGCTGTCCGTCCACTAACTGAAAATTCGTCAGTATTTTTCTTTTAATTTTTTTTTCTCAAGCAATAAATGCTATAAAAATACGTAAAAGCAATTTATGGCATGTAATATGTAAAGGTATGGTTCATTTCAGTTAAATTTAACTATGCTTCGTCACTTTGAATTTAAATAATTTCCGTTTTCTTGGCTTTATCTCTTTTATTACTGGATTTATGTAAATTCTAAATTTGCAGTTTATTTTTAGAAAAGAATAGAAGATTGATTTGTTCCGAATATAAGAATTATTTAATTTTTTAACAAAAACTCATGATCAATTTTATCTGAAATGAGGTATATATAGTTATAATTGTAATTTATCTTCAATTTCATCTCAATAAAAATAAAAATCATATGAAACGAACTTTTTCGCGCGAAAAAATCCAAACAAAATTGGATCTGTTCACACGTCGCAATTATACGCACGGAAACGGACGAACGAGACGCTTTCAATGGTCGAGGATGTATAGTTTCACAGCTGCTTGGATCCTTCGTCCGTTTTCATGCGTATTCATCCGAGTTAAATTTCGCATATTTCTGCATCCAATGGACGACCAGACTTACATATTGCTTGTAAATCAATTCACGGCAGTTTTTAAAGGAGTCAAAAGAATAAAGAAAAATATTGTTTATAATCTATCTCTTTTACTTCACATATTAAAACAACATGGACAAAAATTGATTTTAACTAAGGTAGCCTTGCAGCGACTGTCGTCAGTTTATGGAAAAGCAATATAATAAATATGCAGTAAAATGTTTTTTGTCGAACAATATTTGAGTGGGGCGAACCAGTAGTCCTATCTATAGCTAACAATATGTTCAAACGTAAACATAATTCTTGATCATACTATAGGATCATGTCATGCATGTTACATGTCATAATGTATATTGCAAATTACCACTAAAATTACAGAAACCAGATGCCACGTGGCTTTGACTGACTGTGGCCATTGCATACAACTGCTACAAACATACGGTACTGAAACTCTATGAGTGATAAACGTTTGTACTTACATCTACCTCTGACTTTACATAAAGACTAGTATGTAACTTATAACGGATGTTTCAAAAGTTCCTATATTAGCAAACTTGTCCTTATTTATAAAAGTTTATTTAAAATAAATTAGGTCTGTATATATGTAATAATATATGAGTCTTTGTACTAGCAAAATTGATCTGGACATTTTCTTACAAAATTTTGATATAATAATAGTAAGAATAAAAATCATACTATCAAATTACCAAAATTCAAACAGGAATCCGAAAAAGTAACTTCATAAATAAGTTAACCTGGTTATTTGGCTTGAAAAGTTCTCTTCTAATTAACTGTTAATGATTACTATTATATACAGGTTTCTTTTTATAACCACTTTAAAAAAAAATTATAGTGGCGACCGTATGATGAAAGCGATATTATAGACTATAACTAGGACCGACCAAGACTTACCTGGGCACAACTTTCAAACATTTTTCCTCAAAATACAATTAACGAGCAAAAAAAAAAAACATCGTCTCACTTTCTCCGGGCCTCAAATAGAAGCTGCGAGCCCCCTTTCTAAACCCGGATCCCCGGAAAATTGCCCCACCTGCCCTACTTTCTTACCGACCCTGACCATAAGTCATTGTTAATATTATTTAAAACAAAAATTTACTCTAGCGGGAGTAATCAAATCATTAAAAAATAATATGTATGTTTCACTGAATTTTACGATAATGTGCTTGGTGTAGCTGCTTAATATTTCCTAAATTTTATGGACATGAGTCCGGTACCCTCTCATGCCGGGAGCCCTGAACTCGTGCCCAGCATACCCATTGGATACAGACGGCACTGATGAAATGACATTATAGAGATGTAATATTGAAATATTTCAGCTTTCAAAAATACGACAAGTTGAATTTTGATAAAAATGATAGAAATGAATTCAAAACTGGACATCGTAGATAGATGAAATATACTATATATAGTATACCTGATATATGAGTAGGTATATTGTTTAACCTGAGGCTACAACGACCAGAATACTACAATTCGATAACACGATGTAGAAATTCTACGTAGTTTACATTTAACATTTCTGATATGTATCTCCCCTAAACACACGCCATGTATATGTACACATAAATGTATTCAGCTTACCTTCACCTTCTGGTTCACTATTTGTCTGTCTGGCCTTGGTACCTAAACGCTTTGAATTTAATGACATTTGAATTGATTTAATTGTTCCAGGAACATAAGTAAGTAAACTGACCATTGCATTCATATTACTTGGCCATTGTTTATGAAATTTGAAATAAACAATATTGTAATCGTAACGCAACCAGCATAACATACAACAGACAGAATTGTAAATATAATTATTATTGGTAATACCAAAGCATTTCTACAAAAGAGGATAAAGTCTACTGAGATTCATCCAAGGAAATAATGGACGATGTAATAAGATATGTGAGTTACATATCTAATATGTGGTTTTTAATGCTACATACTTACAATTAGAGTTATTCAGAGCTAGAATAAGGTTTGTCAACCGTTCAGGGCTTGTAAGATTCTAGTGGCTTCACATTATAAAAGTGCCATAAAAAAAAATTCATCTTTTTAGAGACCGTAATTAATTTTTTGCACGATCGTGTATTTTCATGCATTTACCGAGGCTGTTGACAATACTGGTAAGTTACATTTCCCGAACGTTTGTTTATATCCATGGAAACCAAAAAATAACAGTGCGGTAAGTGAAATAGATGCGTGGTAAGTTAATAGGAGTGTGGTAAGTGAAACTGGCTCAAAAATGATTGTAATTTTTTATTTATATTGAAATTAAAAGTACAATTTGAACAATTAGTAAAATAAATCGATTAATATGAAAATTTTCACTAGTTTGCACATTATTATTATTATTGTTGGCATTAGTCTTCATATTTTATTGACATTTCAAAAGGTCGTTCAATCATTAAAATTTTCTGTGGTTTTTAAAATCTTCCCTTCATTTTATGAGAATAAATTTGTAGCCAAAATTAAAATTCTTCATCAATTTCATTATTTTCACTAATATTATAGTTTAACAAACTATTTTTCTCAATTTTTTTAATAGAAAATTCAAAAAAATGTTCACAACAATTAAATATTGACACTTAATTTTTTATTTACAAATATAGTTGTCAGTTGTCACTACAAAGGTTCGCATAGTTGCTAATATAAAAATTTATAATATTTATTCATGGCATTCTATGTCATAACATAGAAATATAAATTTCACCTATATTATCTGAATTTTATTTTTTATTTACTATATTTTTATTCTTTAATTATTTTAAATCGATCGTGCAAAAAATATTATACAATACACGATGCGTTAAGTGCCTTTACTGATCTCGAAAATTGCAAAAACTCGACCCTGCGGGTCTCGTTTTCGCAACATTTTCTCGATCAGTAAAAGCAACTTACCGAACTTATATTGTAATAGTATTTTACAATATAAGTTCGGTAAGTTGCTTTTACTGATCGAGAAAATGTTGCGAAAACGAGACCCGCAGGGTCGAGTTTTTGCAATTTTCGAGATCAGTAAATGCACTTAACGCATCGTGTATTGTATAATATTTTTTGCACGATCGATTTAAAATAATTAAAGATTAAAAATGTGTTAAATAAAAAATAAAATTCAGATAATATAGATGAAATTTATATTTCTATGTTATGACATAGAATGCCATGAATAAATATTATAAATATTCATAACAACTAATATGAATCTTTGTAGTGACAATTGACAACTATATTTGTAAATAAAAAATTAAGTGTCAATATTTCACTGGCGTGAATATTTTTTTTGAATTTTCTATTAAAAAAAATTGAGGAAAATAGTTTATTAAACTATATTATTAGTGAGAATAATGAAATTGATGAAGCATCTTATTTTTGACTGCAAATTTATTCTCGTAAAATGAAAGGAAGATTTTGAAAGCCACAGAAAATCTTAATGATTGAACGACCTTTTGAAATGTCAATAAAATAAGAAGACTGATGCCAACAATAATAATAATAATGTGCAAACTAGTGAAAATTTTCATATTATTAATGGATTTATTTTCCTAATTGTTCAAATTGTACTTTTAATTTCAATATAAATAAATAAATACAATCATTTTTGAGCTAATATAACTTACCACACTCCTATTTACTTACCACGCATCTATTTCACTTACCGCACTGTTATTTTTTGGTTTCCATGGATATAAACAAACGTTCGGGAAATGTAACTTACCAGCATTGTCAACAGCCTCGGTAAATGCATGAAAATACACGATCGTGCAAAAAATACTATTTTGCACGATCGTGTATTTTACATGCATTTACCGATGCTATTGACAATGCTGATAAGTTACATTTCCCGAACGCTTGTTTATATCCATGGAAACCAAAAAATAACAATGTGGTAAGTAAAATAGGTGCCCGGTAAGTGAATAGGAGTGTGTTAAGTGAAATTAGCTCAAAAATGATTGTAATTATTTATTTATATTGAAATTAAAAGTACAATTTGAACAATTAGGGAAATTAATCGATTAATATGAAAATTTTCAATTCATGTGCAAAATATAGTTTGCACATTATTATTATTACTGTTGCCATTAGTTTTCATATTTTATTGATATTTCAAAAGGCTGTTCTGATCATTAAAATTTTGTATGGTTTTCATAATCTTCCTTTCATTTTACGAGAATAAATTTTCACCCAAAATTAAAATGCTTCATCAATTTCATTATTCTCACTAATATTATAGTTTAACAATTTTCCTCATTTTTTTTTTTAATAGAAAATTCAAAAAAATATTCACACCAATTAAATATTGACACTTAATTTTTTAATTACAAATATAATTGTCAATTGTCACTACAAAGATTTGTATTATTCGCCACGGGAACTGATTCTAGTGCCATCTGGTGGTTAAAAATAAAATCTCTCTATGACAAGTCAATTTTAAAAAGAAATAGGAAAGTACAAACGTAAGCAACTTTTTTTTAACATAATTGATAATAAACAATTTGAAATAAATATCAATGATATTATTAAGTATTTGGGTAATTCTAAAAGACCTTTAGTTGAAGGAGAACAGGTTTATAAAGCAAATCACATTATTGCATGTGGTTTGAAAGAAACAAGAAGCTCAGAATGCATACAAATAGCTGCTGTTTGTCAATCATCGTCTCAGGTGCAACAAGTGCATCAAATTGAAATGAAGCTAGAACTTATCAGTAATGAGATAAATATTTCTGCAAAATGTTCATGTATTGCGGGTGCAGCAAAATGCAAGCACATTTTTGCAACATTAGTTTTTCTTTATCGGTTGGTTCTCTGGTTTTCTGTTTATATGTATTTACATAAACTAATTTTTCGTTTCTTTTTTTTCTGCTAAATAATGATAAAATTTTTCTCCATAATGATACAAATTTCTTAATTGTTATTATGAAATTCTTTCTAAACTTAACTTAATCCTACATTTCTATCCTTTCTTTTAAAATTTATTTCTAGCAATGATATGACTGAGTTAGAAAATGGGGGAAATATAAAAAAAAAATAAATGTGATGTACATATATGCTGCTGGTATCCCTCTTACTGAAATGTGTGTCATTTTCAGGACAATAATGATGGAAGTTGTAAAGATTTAGATGACGATGAACGTAAACTTTGCTCCAAATTGTTAATCCAAGGTACTTCCTTTATTATAATTAATACAAATATAGAATAAAATATTGTATACATAGAAAGGTAAATATTTTTTTCGAGTACATTTAAATCTATAAAAATAATTACTAGTAGGAAACAAATCAGATTTTAAAAAGTGTCGATGACAGATTCGCATTCTTGATAACATACTACTGCATTTTTAAGGCTTTTAACCATTTTTGCTTTAATTTTTCATCACTGGGAAATTTATGAATGCCGTCTTTTTTACATTGTGGGTCATTACATAATTTAAGTAAATTCTTTTTAATTATTTCACTCATCATTACAAATCACAATAAACAATTGTCACAGGCCATGTATAAATACGACTTGTCATAGATAGCTTTTATTTTTAACCACCAGACGACACTAGAATCAGTTCCCTTGGCGAATAGTTGCTATAAATATTTATAATATTTACTCATGGCGTTCTATGTGATAACATAGAAATGTAAATTTCACCTATATTATCCGAATTTTATTTTATATATTATATATATATATATATATATATATATATATATATATATATATATATATATATATATATATATATATATATATATTATTCTTTAATTATTTTAAATCGATGCGTTAAGTGCCGTTACTGATCTCGAAAATTGCTAAAACTCGACCCTGCGAGTCTCGTTTTCACAACATTTTATCGATCAGTAAAGTCAACTTACCGAACTTATATTGTAAAATACTATTATGACTTATTTTGGTAAAAATGCTTTTATCCTTTTAAATTTTTCAATATTTTTAAATTGTGTTAAAAAAAGTTTAAGTTCTATATGGATTTATATGTAACTTAACTAAAAGTTAATATCAACTTTCCCAAGTTTAATGCAAGCAATATCAAGGATATATGATTTTTTGCTCTTATTAATTAACTGATATTGAATCCCAAAGGAACATTTAATCGGGAAAAGATTACCCTATGTGTTAACTCAGGGTAAATAATGCCTCTCTGTTTACTAAATTTATTTCATCGACTTCGGTTTAGTTAGTTGAATGTAATTTAGCAGTTGATTTCGTTTCCACCGGTAAGCTTCAATCGGGATAAAACTATCCTATGTATTATTAAAATTATTGCTATTGTACTCACTATAAATTTTCATAACCACTTCAACACATTTTTATAATATAACTAGCTGTTACCCGCGGCTTCGCAAGCGTGAATTTCGTAATTTGGTAAAGATAATTCCTTTTATAGGTAGTTTGTTAAAATATTTTGCCCCTATTTTCTTATCATTAGCTGAAACGATAGGCTTTATTTATTGATAAGCTTACTTATCAACCCTCTTTAATTTTTCCCTTTGGCTAGTTATCTAGAAACAATTGAAAATTTTCAAAACCTAATTGGTCCATTTCTTCAAACATATAACATAGACTAAAAATCTAAAGGAAGCCTATTAAGACGGCGTCAACAAATTTGGTATAGAAGTGAAAAAATTATGTTGATTTAAAATACTCAAGTATTATATATTTTTAAAATACTTAATATTTTGTAGACTTTACTCTAAATAAGTGTCCTCCCAATTTCTATTGGAAAATTTAAATCCCTACATCCCCTATAAGTCTGTTTCCATTATATTTGAACATTTCCTAAAGTAACTGACTCGTTGTTGGAGACGCTAGAACAGTAGGCGTTGGAAATGTAAACGTTGACCTCTCCCACATTTTTTTGCGTTTAATCCTTATGTTACTCTTTACAGAATTAATTTTCAAAAAGTGAGAAAACGTGTACATTAATTTATTTTTGACCTCCTTTGACTATGCCCTCCAGTTTCATTCGTGTAAAATTATCTTAACTGTTAGTAAAGCTACTTTAAATCAATTATTCTGAAACAAATCGGACAAATTTAGTTTCAAACCAGTTCTTTAAAGTGCTTCGCTTCGCTCGCCAAACGACTCGGAAGTAACCATTAATATATCTAATTTTTACACTCTGAGATCTTTCCATAGATTTCCATATTGACGGCTTTAAAATTAATTTAATTTTAGATCCTTTTCAGGATCCCAGAACGCTGGTGTACTTTTTAAAATTACGTTCAGTTCCTCCGTAATTAAACTTTACTACTATCCTTTTCTAAAGTGAAATTTTGGTAAAAAAGTTTTGAAGTTAACATTAAAATTTTTAAATATTATTTTTATCGTAACCTAGGTAATCTTTTGTTTCCGTTTATTACTAAAGGAGTATTTTTGATATATCAACTTTTGTCTTGAATAAATCAACCCCCATAAAGAATACTGTGATAATTTTGGCTGGAGACGTTGTGGAACTTGAAATGGTGAAGCGTCTAAGGAACAAATTTATGAAGTTTCACTGAAATCTGTCCCGTGGTTTTTGTGTCAGCCGTGCTCATAAAAAATCAAGCTGATCATTTTATTATATAAATTCTATGTAGCTTCCAAAATATCAGTTTTAGGTATAAGAATTTCTTATAACAATAGATAGACGTTACATTTCTTTGCATAATTATGGTAAAAATATAGGTGATTCATTTGAAAAAAGAAAAAAAGAAAAGATATGCATAATAAACAAAAATATTTAAAAAAATGCTTTATGTAACCACCCTGTATCAAGTCAAAAAGTTGAAATGTCACTTTCACATAGAATATTAGTAACAATTTCCACCGAATTCAAATTTTCTGTTAAAAACACTTCAAATAACAAATTTGGTGTCAACTTCCGGTATAACCGTAAATGGCACCAACTTAACAATATTTTAGTTAAAATCTTCATATTTGAAAACTTCTATAGCCAAATTTTCAAAAATCTACTTTATTTAGAAAACCATAAACTTTTAATGAAGATTCTATTTGGATCATCCTGTACATAACCATTTGGGAGATCACATTAAAATGTGGCTAAGGTTGATTGGGAAGTGAATATCTATATTCCCTGTAAACTTCGACTCAATAACTTTAATAGTTTTTGAGTTAAATCGGTTGGTACTAACAGACAAACAGACAGTCAAAAAATTTTTAAAGTTATATTTGGTATATATGTCGAATTTGCTAACTGAAAAACACAGACAGACCCTTCTATTTTATTTATAGGTATTGATATTAATTAATTAATTACATATAAATCCATATAGAACTTAAACTTTTTTTTTAACACAATTTAAAAATATTGAAAATTTAAAAGTATAAAAGAATTGTGGCTAAAATAAATCATAAAATTATTTACGGTCTCTAAAAATGTAAATTTTTTTATGACACTTTTATAATGCGAAGCCACCAGAAACTTGTAAATCGCCATCAGTTCTCCACGATCCGGACAGTCTGGTTATGACGTGATTTGTCTGGATCCATGTGTAACCAGACACGAAATGTGCGGTTAATTGACAAGTTTTGACAAGTCAACAATATACTGACAAATTGAAACAATGTCGTTTTGTTTTTTACTCGTCGACGGTTTTGTTTTTTTACTTCATCTAGGATGAATTATTGGAGAATATATATACCTCAAGGTCACGAGGTCTAAAAAGATGAACTTTCTGTATTTCGGATGAAAATAAAAATATTTCACCGACAAACGACTTCTAACAATACGTCTTTCAATGCAATTTTCAACATTAGTAGCTACTGAGAAAAATAGCCATGACCTCTACATGAACGGATGAACAACAAAGTCTCATCACAGGGATTAAAATTGGATTAAAATAACAAAAAAGTAAAGAAAATAAATAAATATTTCCAGCAGCAGTTATAAATACCGATATTTGAAAGATCCAAGACTGTTGAAACATATTTCAGTTCACTGCATGATATTAAGTTTAACCATATTTAAATAAAAAATGATTGTAGCTCCTAATAATAATAACACTAATAATAAAGTAGTGTAGCTGGCGCTTCGACAATTTTAACAAGTAAGTATTTAGTAAAATACAATAATTTTTATATCTTATGTTTGTTTTGCTCTATTCAGTTGTGTGTTACTGATGCCAACGGGTATTATTAGTGCAATACCAACAATCACCATCAACTAAACAGCCTTGCATGCCTTTTGCGCTTCAAGCTCACTACATATAAGTATGTGTTAGTTGTATGTTGGAACTGAAACTGGAACTCTAAGTGCATCATCCTACTAACTCAACAAACCATTGAAATGAATTTAGTTTATGTTCTATAAGCCGTATCCGGTCGTGTATGTATGCGTTTGTTTCTAGACTAATTTTAGTTGCATTTTGAGTGCAATAGAATATTGAGATTGCATCATACAAATGAATATGCAAAAAATTGATTTTCGGTTGATAAATGGTATTTCTTTGGTTTAAATAAATATTTTGTAAATCACTGATCACAACATTCTTATAATTATAAATAATAGGGAGGAAAATTAGTCCTGGTCTTACATTTTTCGCAAAACCTAGACGAATGCCTACGCTATACATAATCTGGCAAAATCAATTGGTATGGTTACGGAATCATTATTGCTACAAAGATTCAAATGGACAAGACTAAGAAAAAATCAAGTCTTATTAAAATACTAGCCGTACCCGTGACGTTGTTCACGCGAAACGTTGAGTAGTTTCTTTTTCCAATTTGTAGTTTCTTGCAACACAAAATGCATTAAATTGTCTCCAAATTGACAATTGTGTATTTATTGTATTTTTCGGTACACAATTAGCAACATTTTTTTTGATTTAAAATTCAGAAAAATTTCCAAACTACAAAATTTATTTACAATTTTTGTTAATATAGTTATGAAATTTTTTATGAAATATGTAAATTGGCGTAATGTGTGTGGATGCTCAAAATAGTTTTTCCATTTTCCCGTGGGAATGAGACATTTTCCCGGAATAAAAAGTATCTTAGATGTTGACCCAGGTAATAAGTTATCATCACACCAAATTTCATTAAAATCCGTCCAGTAGTTTTTACGTGATGCGTGAACAGACAGACAGACAGACAGACAGAGACAGATTTATAGTTTTATTATATGTATAGATAAGGAATCCTATAGGTAGCTATTCTTGTTACAACTTTTCAATAATCTCACACCATCGCCTCGTCCCAGGATTTTCAAGGACGCCCTCGCCTTTTGGTTCCTGATTGGACCCATGTATACAAACGTTTTGGCCACCGATTTTGATCCATCAGCAACATGTGTCCAAACCATATCAGGCTGCTTTTTTCAATTCTTTCCAGCACACTTTCCTCTGCTCTCATGATGGTCCTGATTCGAACATTTCTCACCCAATTTAGTCTGGACACTCTTGCACTACGTCTAAGGTAGTACATTTCGGTGGCTTCAAGCTTCCGCTTTAATTCTTGCTTGAGTGTCCAAACCTCAGATCCATATAACATGACCTATTCCACCATTGCTTTTCCAATTCTCTTCTTGTTTCTTTTGGAGATGTGCTGGTCCCATCAGACAAAATTGAAGGAGCGTATTATCTTGCGGCCACTTTCTACTTTTGAGGTCACCTCGTGGTCACCAACTCGTGCTCCGGTTACCCAAACCCCTAAGTATTCGAAGCCTTCGGTTTCCTTTAGCTGGACATTATCGTCAATTATAATGTCAGAAGTATCAAAGCTGTTGGTGCACAAGTACTGTTTTTTTCTAAATAAATTATTAAACCCCAGGTTGAATAGTCTCCTGGTCTCCTTGATTTAGTCTCCGCAGCACGAACTACCGGTCGTATTTATCCGCAAAGAGATAGACAGCAGGTAATGATCGTCAATGTGAATACCTATCCCAGCGCATCTGTCTCTCCATCCTGCGAGAACCTGGTCTACATAGGCATTAAGAAGTAAGGGTGAAAGACTACAACCCTGCCGCAGACCCTTTTGGCTGGAAATATGTTCAAAGATTTTATTGCCAGTTTGTATGGCCACTCTATTATTATCATAGAGCTCTCGTAAAATCTCGAAAAGCTCAGTGTTCATTCCGATTTTACTAAGGGTATCCCATAATTTGCTTCTAGCAATGGAGTGGTATGCCTTTCTAATATCTATAAATTCCAGGTGTGTTTCTGCGCTGACCGCATTTCTTTTCTCCAACAGCTGCTGAAGGATGAACAATTTGTCTCTAATCTTCATTTATTCTGGAGTTAACAACTTCCTGTACTCTTGTCTTCAGTACACTAGTATACACTTTAGACATTGGGCTGTTGATACTAATGCCACGATAATTGTCGGGGTTTTTCCCATCACCTTTTTTATGGACAGGAACAAGGTATGAGATTGTCCAGGAACTCGGTGTACGACGCCGACCAAGGCACAGATTCATCAATTTAGTAACAGTTCGCCATAGTGATATAGTGACAATGACCTTAATAATAAAATAATAATAATTTTAAAAATAATAATTTTTTTAAAACCATTTTTCTTTTTATTCTTTCTATATTATATATATATATATATATATATATATATATATATATATATATATATATATATATATATATATATATATATATATTCATGAAATCGTTTTTTAGGAGTAAAAGTAGGTGGTTGGATATTCGGGGCTACTTTAACACTTAAAAAATAATAAATAATATAATACGTCAACATATCAAATATCAAACATAACAAATCAAATATTGTGGTCGGAGAGGAAAATCTTCGGACACATAAAAAAAAAAGTAAAATAAAAATAAAAATTGTCAAAAATCAAAGTTAATTTGTACCTCAAATTGAAAGAAAAATTGTTTTATTTTGATATATTTTTTTAGTGAAACTCGAAATCAAACCGAAAAATAAATATCAAGAGCAATCACTGACTGGCTGCGATATGACAAAAAATTACAAGACTACAAATTTTTCATACTCAAACGTTTGTAACAATCTGTAGAAATTATAGTTTATAGAGACAAGCATTTACTTATATTTGGTGGGTTGCCAGAAGTTGTCTACCCAGTTTCATATCTACCACTACACACGCAAAAAATATTATACTAATATGTTTGAGCTATAAGGAAATCAGTGCAACTTATCTCATTCGTTATCTGTTCTAAAACAAAACTGGGATTATAATTTTTTATTAAAAAAATCTTTGCAATATTGAAATCCATGATTATTTCAATAGATAAGGACAGGCAGGCGCACATACACTCATGATTCTATTAAATTATGTATGTTCTGTGATATAACTAATGACATCTATATTTTAGAATGTATATAACTATGTATTTATTAGTAATATCAATAAGTATAGCAATATACCTACTTTACATATTTTGGAGAGTATGAATAAATTATAAGAAGTACGATTTTTAATATATTTATCAAAAAGTTATTGGCTTGTAAAACTTGAAATTTATGTATTTTTATATGCCATTACCTACTATGACTTAACCCTATTTTACAATTAAATATGATGTATGTAAAATAAAATTAAAAAATAGTTTCCCAGCAAAATATTTATGCTTAAGGTACCATCACAGTGTGATCGGCCGAAAAATAGTCAATTTTCGTAGGTCCCTTAAATTGTCACATCCTGTACATCGACCATTGGTCCTAAAAAATGCAAAAAAATCCTTCTTCACAATAATTATCTACCGTCTCTTATCAACCAAATCATCAAAAACCATACTCATAGTTTATACAACTCTCAAGCCTCCATAGCTCCGAATGTCTCCAACCCCCCGCCTTCTTATTTCTCTATTCCATATCTGGGCACCCCCTCCACATCCATCTCCAAATCCCTTAAAAAATACCAATTGAATCCTGTTTACTGTTACCCTCATGCAGTTAGTAAGCTTTATACCAATATGAAACCTCAGATCCCCACCTCCAACCAATAAAATGTGGTGTATATGGTGCCGTGCATCGGGTGTGACAATGTTTACATTGGAAACACGAAACAACATGTTAGTGAGCGGATGAAGCAACACAAGAACAACGTTAGACAAGCCAACATGGTGTCGGGACTGGTACGGCATTCTTGGGAAAATGGGCACAACTTCAACTTCGACAACTCCATGGTGCTCCAACGTGAATCGAATTATAAGAAGAGATTCTTCATCGAAAGCTGCTGGATCAATACCGTCCAGCCAAATTGCAACCTCTACCAGGATGCCATCTCCGTAGATAATACATATACCCGCAAGTTTGACAAGATTATACCTGGCGCTGTCAAAAGCATCAAAGTGCGCACGCCCACTGAAAATTAAATAATTATTATTATCATTCACCTTACTTAATACAGGCACTTTGTTTTCGGAATTCATCGTAGTTGCTCTTCATTTTTAACTCTCTAATGTTAATTCACAAAACTTTCATACTAACCTTATTCGTTTTTCGTGATGCACAGTTTGATTGTATATTTTTCAAATTATTAAAAGTTTTAAATAATGCTTTTCATATTTCTAAACATTTTAAACTTAAAATGTTGCTTTCAACTGCATTTTAAACTTTTTAATTGTAAATCAGTGTTGTTGTTATTTTTTAATTTTTATTTTTAATTTCAAATGTCAGTTTGACATACAAATACAATTAGAGTCATGTGGGGTAACTGTACGCAGAGTGTAAGTGTACGCAGGGCATTTTCCGCAAACGTCATGACCAGCTACGGGTTGCAACCGGCCTAGTTTAGTTCGTTTTTAAACATTAAATAAGAGGACAAATTCGCTCGCTGATTACATTTTACAAAACAAAGATAAATTGACAAAAGTGATTTCTAACTGGTTTATTTTTATTTTTCATGTTATTCAATAACGTGACAAAGGTGTATGTATAAGCATATTATAGTTTGGTAGTGCTTATTAAATAAGGGAATTCATTAGTATCTCAAATTTAAAAAAAAAAAATTTGCTACAGGTACGTTATTTTTACTTTTAACTGTTTATTTATTTTTTGTTGAGATGGGGTAAGTGTACGCGGGAAAGTGTACGCAGTATATAAAATACGTACACTTATCCTACCAGGTTTTTTATTATATTAATGCTCCTTTTTGTCAATATTTAGATCCAAAATGTCAGTATTTAAGAAAATGTTCTGATCGTAAAGTATGTTCAAATGAACAAATAATAAAATCGAAAAAGTTAATGGAAGAAGGTAAAAGTAAAAGGGCTGCAACCAGCATAGTTAGGATTGACGAAAGCACTCTGCGAAAACGATTAAAACTTAACTCTGTTGCTTCATCGATGGATCGATACAAACCAAGTAGATTAGTAAAGAAAAAAAAGAAGACAACTGTTGTGCAGCCAGGTCCCAGACAAAGCACTGAACTAATTGCGTACACTTAAACCCACAGCGTGCGGATACTTACCCGTTGGGTTAGGTAACTGCCCGCATTTCACATGTAATTAAAATAATTAATATATATAAGAATTATTAATAAAAATGGAATTTTAGGTTTTGTTATCAATTATTAAAGTTTAATAAATATAAATAAATGAAATTTGTTCACGTATGACTAAGCAGTATAATTTTAGCAGTATTTGTTTAAAAACTGCGTACAGTTTCCTCACTTGACTCTATGTAAGTAGTAATGATTTTTATATTTTTATATTTTTGTATTTTATCTATGTACTTTAATAAACTTTTCCCCAGAGGCCTGAAGAAGACTATAAATAATCGAAACCGGTAGCCATTAGGAAAAAGACACATTTTTGTTTTTCCTGGATGACCATTACTCCAAAATATCCTTAGAAAATTATGGTTTTTTGTTTTTATAAAAGGTACATACAGGTAGGTAAATACGATAATGCTTTTTTTTTTAACAATATAGAACAACCAATGTATGGCGTTTCAAATTTTCAACAAACTTTTTTCCTTTAATAAAAACCTTAAACCTGAATGAGGATTTTTTTTTATTTTTCCCGTTATATGTAGAGCTTTTTTTATCGAAATACAATTGTTTCCCCTAATTTTTTTGTACATATTTTTGGGTAATACACGTATCTTTAAACAGTATTTGACTAGTTTCTTAAATATTATTTTTGTTTCCTATATTGTCTCTTAAATACTACTTTTAAAATGCAGCCGATCGGATACCAGTTTTGCTTTGTCTTCATTTGTAAATTGTGAAAAAATTATTAAAAACACGACTCAGACTTCTAGACATACCTGATTTTATTATTCATACTTTATAAAATACACAATTCCATTTAACTTACTCAAAATATTAGTAGTGGTTCTGTGAAACACCATTTTCTTGAGGGGGAGACGAGGGGGGAACAATTTTTCCTTATTGCATTTCCTTACATTTTGTGAATTTTATTTTGCACACGAAAAAAATTTCATAGAGCTATAACTTTCTCGAGAGGAAGTTTGAATCCGGAAACTACACTAGATTAGAATTACCTATCTACGCCCGAAGTCTGAAAACTCGAAATTTTTAATTATATTTTCCTGTGACTAATACTGACCAATATTTGGATAGGGAAGATCATACATTTAAGGTTCTAAAATAAAAAAATAAAAAATACCGGAATTTCAGTATTATTGTAATATAGAATCCCAATTTCTTAAAAATACGATATCTAAGTCTTAAGCGAAAGTAATTTAGCTCCCTTAGCCAAGAATCACACTAAAAAAATCCTCTTCGAAATTTTACGTAGATTAGCTGATGTGTCCATAATTATAGGTACAAAAATGATTTTTACTTAAAAAATATCTTGTAAACCATAAGTAAGTAATATATTAAATTGAACCTTTTCATACAGGTAATAATATTATACCTTCAATACTAACTCTGTTTAATATTTTAATCATCTCTACTGATTATCAGGTATCTAATACCTTCTATAATAAACCTAAATTCTATTATTACAAACCTAGAAAATAAATAGTCATTCACTGGCGCAAAACTATTAAAATTATTAATATAATAATAATCATATATGTACGGCACACATGAACCCTATTATAATAATTATTATCATTCACAATTTCTACTCAGCCTGATTTATAATATCTAACGGATGGAAAGGAATCAAAAAGGACATCTGTGTTGTCCTGTCGCGCGTACGAGTGAACATACAATCCTCTAGTTACGATAACAATACCAACCATGCGTAGACACATATACTATATTGAAATTCATACATTGAAATAAAATTTGTTTTCTAACAATAATAATATTTTACGCTAACTAAAAGGGGCGTTATTTTATTTTCATCCCTTTTGGGTTTTGAAGAGACATTTTATTATTAATAATAATATTTTATATGAAAATATGAACATTTCATAAAACCGTGTATAATATATTTAATGGTTACTTATTTATGTGTTACTAACATAATATCAATGGACGTGTATGTATGCATGAGATACTTTGATAACAATAAATTTGTCTCTGTAATGTGTAGATAGAAGTTGAGAAAACAAATCGTCAAGTGCAAGTTGTACTTGCGCAAATAGTGTTCCCTAATATCAGTTCCCTAGTATGGATTTGATGTAATGTAGCATATTATGACGGTAGACAAAATTTTTTTCTCATGTGTATCAAGTCCCATAAGAATACTTATTGTAGTTTTTTCACTTTTACCATCAAAAAAAAGTTAGGACAGACTTTTACAGAGAAAAAAGTGGTACAAAACATTTCATTGGTCATTTCACTGTAGGTAAACACATAGAACACTAGAAGCAAACTAAAATAAAAAAAGTGTGGATCGCTTGGAGTCATTTGTTGGTCTGTCGCAGCTTAAAGCATTTAGTTGTTCGGTGTCGGTCACCGAATGCACGACAATTGTTATGTATTATTGACACCATTATTACGTAAACTTCATGTTGCTCTGTACGCTAATACGTGTTATGTAGTTGTGTGTGTGTGACCATTCACACACATGCAAATATCAAACCCACACCACTACAAACAGTGTGTACCTACACAACATAGTGGGGAGAAGTGGAAGGAATTTTTTGTCTACGCAGGTATCAGTAGTACAGAGATAGCAATGTTTTCTCTGTTCTCTGTAGGTAAACACGATAAAAACGAAACAAAAATTCGTATTGGTAAATTTAACTGATTTCAGAACCATAGTAACAATGTGTTAAAACAATAATAATATGAATTATACTAATTTATTTTATTCGTTAAATTGTCTTATCGTATTATACTTGAGTTTTATGTTTTTTATGAATAAATTTGCGTTTTCTACAACTCAAATTTCTTGCCTAAAGGCAATTTAACGAGAAAAACTGTCAACTAACGACAGCGACGAGGCAACAAATTTTCGTTAGACAAACTCAAATTTATTCGAAAAAATACAAACCTCTTGTGTAATAATAAGTGACAAATAAATTTTATTCCTGAAATAAACTATTTTGTGATGTATGCATACCAGAAAGAAATATATTTACTAAATGTATCAAGCCTGTTTTTCATTCGATGATTGTTATTAGTGACACGGTTGTTATAAAACATATATTAAGAGATAGATACTATTTTAAGTTAGAACATTAGGTAAGTATTAAAAAAGTTCTGTCAATTAATCCTTTAGACATTTTGTATTTGGGTGATTCTACTTTTTAGGCCCTTCAAAAAATTAAAGTTGTCTCCACAATAAGGAAGGTTAAAACTATACACAGAATGAAGATACGATTTTATTTAAATAAAGTTAATAACTCCTATTTAGATGACCTACTTACATTTACTTTAATTTTTGATTTAATTTTTTTTATAAAAATGGTGTCAAACTTTTATTGCAGTTCTAAAACCCATGTCTCTATTACGTTTGGAACTATAAAGTTTTTTTAAAAATATAAGTTTACTGAAACCACACAATTTTATAAATAAAAAAGAGAGTTAAATTGTTACGCATGGTAATTAGAAAGTTAAATTTTATTTATCTGCAGAATTATTTTTTTTTGGCGTGACGAAAAATTGTCGCGAAAATTTGAGTATCCTTCGTCACAACTGCCAAATATTTCTATAAGTTTAAAAAAAAAATAGGTGAAAGGGTCATGTTTTTTGGTGAAACGAAACGCCAAAGACCATAGAAGATAACGCGAAAGTCAAATCAAGTGATTGACATTGAGAGCTTGTCATTTTTTTTTACATCAAGCAAGAAGACCGGCTGCGTGTGTTTATTGAGCGTATGCTTCGCCACGGCTTTTTCTGGTATGTATTTAACGAATTTCAAATCGTTTTTACGTAAATATTATTTGTAGTAATGTAAGCTTTACGATAGACTCAAGTTTTTGATCTAAATGATCGCTGTTCACGATTAATAACGATTTTGTTGAAAAATTGTATCCTTCGTCACGCGTGTATCCTTCGTCACGGTAGAATGTGACGATGGGAGACATGAAAGTGGCGAAGGGTACGATAATAATATAAGTATATATTTATTATATCAGTGTTTGTTTGTATATCAACTAAATTTTTTAGTTAACCTAAGTTGATTAATTTGGTCAACTTTCCTACACAATTTTTTTATATCATAAAAAACACACTCTTCAATTTTTCGCAAATCAGACAAAAAAAACCAACTTTTTTTTATCTTTTTATTTAAATTGATATTAGGAGAATATAATATAAATATTATTTAAATAATAATTTAAATTTTATTATTTAAATTTAATTTAAACATTTTTTTCTGTCTGGATTCAGTAATCCACAAAAAAATTTTGGTTTTAATATGAAACCGCGCTGCTGGTCTGCAGATATCGAATCTATGATAATTTCCTTACATTCTAGTGGCATGAAATCTACTAAATGGCTATCTCTATATTTTTTTATGCTTGAGGCCTAAAAAATAGAACCACCCATTTACATAAGATGTTTATATCTAAAATATAAAAGTAACCTATAGTTTCATATAGGAGAATTGTTTTTAGCATGTAGATTTATCAGTTATTCTTCTGTAATACACTAGAAAAACGCTAACAGAATCAGTGCATTCTAAATTCATGCATTTTTGAATCTATATAAAAGCTAGAAGTATTATAATACGCACCTTCAGGCAAACACTAACACAACTGTAAAGAAATTTCACAACCAGCTAACATAATAATATTGTATAAGGTAAAAGACCCGGTAATTGACCCTGGCCCAGTTTCTGAACTTTTCAACTTTGTTATAAATTAATAAAAAAACTATATTTTAAATAAGAAAAAAAATAAATTCTTAATTTAAAGTAATCTATTCTGTGTCTAATGAACAGCAATTTAAAAAGTTTAGAATATATTAACTAAATAAAAAAAAATTTTTAAGTTTAAAATGTGTGTAAACACTATTTTTTTGGTAGTTTCTTAACAGTTTATGTTACAAAGTACTCATTTTGATTTGTGCAATATTCATCATGTAAGTATGAAAACTTAATTAAAAATATATGAGCAGGTTAATATTTGTTTAAAATTTATTTTAAAATATTTATAAAATAGGTACCTTAGAATGATTTTTATTATTGAAATATGAGGGTCAATTACTAGGCTCACTTCTAAAGTGGTATGGCCCAATTAAATTCTAACCAGTTTTTGTTAGTTATTTTGTTATTTATAGTTATCTTCGATTAGTTTTTGTTATTTTTCATAACGTATATAACATTAAACATTCATTTTTATCAATAAAAAATTATTTATAAATTAAATTTTAAAAAACTGTATTTTTAAATTTAAGGATCAGAAACTAGGCCACTGTCAGGGTCAGAAACTGTCACATGAGAAATTTTGAAGGTCAGAAACTGGGTCCTTTTTGTCAATTTTTAAAACATTAATTTAAATTATTAATTCAATTCAAATAATTATTTTACTTGTATGGCTTTATTTTGAAAGCCATAAACTAGTTGATAAAATTATTAATTGTCTCTTAAGTTGAAACTTATATTTATTACTGTCGTTTAACCTCAGCCGTCACTCTTAAAAGGTCAGAAACTAGGCCCGTTACCTTACCTATTATATTATTTATTGGTGTTTTTAGCATTTTTTTGCAAAACCATTTATATTTTAAACCGTTTATATTGCATACATTTGAATGGAAAATAACTTCAATTATACTAATTATGTTCAATAGGTATTACGTATCAAAATACTAGTAAATTTAGCAAATAAATGGCCATTGAGCATCATATTCACAGGGGCACAATTACTTTTGTCAATGTAATATACACATGTCTATGTGCCGATTTATCTTCTTGTACATGCGTTAATTGTTAATGAAATAAATTCTACAATATAATGTTAGATAAAATTCTATTAAAATGTGGAAAATATTGGAAATAATGTAGTATTTATAATAATAAGTAAAATATAAAAGGAATAAGTGTCTGATAAATTTATATTATATGTATATCATTATATGTTGTTCTTGTTAGAACCAATGTAAAGCTCCCAAAAAATTATTTACCTACTCCAGGTGATACAAATTATCTAATGGCCACATGATAAAAGTGAAAATTTCTACGACTATCTCGTAACCAATTTGAAGTAACATAAATAAATACATTCTATATAGATAGGATTCTATTGAACGAGTCACAATATTACGGATGGACGCGCGAAGCCAATAATATAAATGCAGAAAACAATAATATTTTCAAACTAGGTTCTAGATTAAGTACCATTAGATTGAAACAAGAATTGATAAGCAGAATTGTCTGTTTACCATAAAATAACTAATATTAGACGGTTAGCTTTGAAATTATACAAATACAAAATGTGTTTATATCTAGGTCAAAGCAACTAAAAATGGTCTGAGGTCATCAAACACATACAACAAATGAAGCAAAATCAGACGAACCTTGTTTTTCGGCTATCATTTTTTTTTGTAATTTTTATATTAACGTAGCTATAGTGACTTAAAATTGAACGTCTACTTTTGCTTAATTTGTTACAAATATTAGACCATTTCTAGTTGAATTGACCTATAATCAAATGCAGATTAAATCGTTCACTGTTGCAAAATTTACTCTGTGAAATTTCATCTTAAATATTGAAAAATATTTAAAAATTAGACTACGTCTACTTTGAGTATATTATTTGGCCAACCAATCGGAATGATTTTTAATTGTTAGTAATATTGCTTTCCAGGGCCAATGTCATTTTTAACCCCTTTAGGACTAATGACAAGCTCAGCTCCTCGTACTAATTTTTAGAAAAAATTTAACTGACGAATGTATATTGTCTCTTATCGGTAACTGAAGACTGTACAATAAAGAGTGATCATATTGTAAATAAATTGAGCAAAACGTACCAAACTTGCAGTTATACTTATAGAGATATTAAATTTTTTATCTAAAATATTGGAATATATGGCGGTACTAAAAGAGTTAATTAAATCCTTGCATTCTTCGATATTTCGATGATATTTCAACATTTAAATAGATGTAAATTGAGCTAACTGGTACTGAAAAGTACCTCCAGATCGGAAAGTGTTAAATGTAAAAAATATGTGAAGATAATAGTTCCCATGGCAAAGTAAAATAGCTATTTTGGTTTAACATATAAATTCAATTACTTGGTTTCAGCTTTTTCCTCTGACTAACTCTAACTAAAATGTCCGATTGGCGGGTCCCGAGTACTCCCTTGGGACTAGAGATGGCTAGTGAGTGAGTGATTCAATTCACTGAGTTGAATCACTCAACTGACTGACTGAATTGAATCAGTCACTAAGAATTGAATTGACTCTTTCAACTCGTGTTATGTCATACATTCACTCACTCAGTCACTCACTCACTCACTCACTTACGAGTGTATAACATATAAGATTCTATTCAGTTTTCAATCCCTGTTTCAGTTTACTTATGACAATAGACAGGGCAACAAAGACTTGTTTGGACAAACATCTGTTTTTTACAACTGTGTATATAACATAACGTGTATATATCGTATATACTAATAACACTATAGTATGATAGGTATAATTTTTTCTTTTTTTTAGAACTAATATTTTAATTTTTTTACTATCCTTTATTTTTTAAAATGCATGAAACAAATCTTAAATCAAATTTAGTCCAGATGTCCAATAAACTAATAAAATAATCTAAGTAAAAAATATACCCAATATTATGTACATTATAAGTGCTATAAGTATGGATATTAAAAAAATTCTAAGAAAAACTATTTGTACCTGTTTTATTTTACAGTATTTTCAAATTTTTAAAATAAAATTCGTCCGTTTATTGTCAGATTATGACGTCTCCAAAAATTAGTTTTTCTTCAAAACAGCAATGAGTGGATATCTTTCTACATAAAGTACTTGTAGATTTTGATGAATCAAAATTTTCATTGTTATGTCTTTTCAACCGTGTATCTTTAATGCTGTAGTAATTTTTTAATTTGTTGTGTGGGTTACGTGCATTAATTTTAGGTACATAATTATATTAATTTTGTTCGGATATAATAATTGTATACAAACACTCGTTCACTTGAGTGAGTGTTTCACATGTAACTACTATATGAATGTATTTATTGTGCTGATTCGTATTTGAAGTTGTACCATTCAGTTGTGTAAAGTGAGTGAGTGGAATGAGTGATTCAATTCATAAAAACGAGTGAGCGAATTGTGTCAAGTGAGTGAGTGATTCAATTCATTGAATCCGACTCACCACAGGGAGCGGATTCAAAAGATTCGACACACTAAAAAGAGTGATTATTCCCATAACTACTTGGGACTGGCTGAGTACTCCGTCTTGTTCCACTTTAGTCTACTTAGCTATGTTTTCTCATTGCAATTACGTCTTGGACAAAACCTTGAATGCAAATTTATTTTTCGGGCTATCATTAAATCCTTTAAAAAATGTGCCACGAGATTCACACTAGTATGCGACTGATAGAAAGTAATAGTATATAATTCAACGAGCTAGTAATGATAGCTATTACTCACGAAGATGAAATTACGACAAGAGCCGAGCTTGCGAAGCGAGTGTCGTAATGCATCTGAGTGAGTAATAGCCATTGCAAGCGTGTAGAATACGATATTTTTTCTACGACTTTTTTCCTTTTTGATTCAAATAAAATTGAATATAAATTTTAAATGAAATTTTTAATCTATTTCTAATTTCATTAAATGTTTATATAATATTATGTATGGTTCATTTCAGTTAAATTTAACCATGCTTCGTCACTTGGAATTTAAACAATTTCCATTTTCTTGGCTTTATCTCTTTTATTATTGCATTTATGTAAATTTTAAATTTGCAGTTTATTTTTAGAAAAGAATAGAAGATTGATTTGTTTCGAATATAAGAATTATTTAATTTTTTAACGAAAACTCATGATCAATTGTATCTGAAACGAGGTATATAAAGCCATCAAAACAAAATATATATTACTTTCTATACTGAACGTTACTACGCAACATTTATTAAATTAAAACTTAATACATATATTATACATAAAACAATCGCAAACCCATTGAATAATGATTAATACTGTGATTTCATTGGTCAAAAAGATATTGAGTAATGATCACTCCTCCACACCTTTGAATAATACCTAACTTTATCCACAATTAACAGTTATATAATGAGTGTATTCTTCAACAGGAGTAGAAAAAATTGTTTAATAAATAATTAATATTATTTTGTAATTTTAATATAAAATCGGAATAAAATTATTGAAGCTTATTGTGCGGATATTGTAAGATTTTTTATGTGATAAGGCTTGATATCCACGCGTAATTTCAAAGCTATACCTTTTTTCACAATTGAACAGTCAATTTACTAGAAACAATTCGTTAAAATTTTAATTTAACACACAAAGTAATATTCATTCCTGCATAATATAAAATTTTAATAGACCATACCATAGGTAGCTACCCTTGTTCTAGAACAATATGCACAAATTATTTTATTGTATTTTCCTCGTTGTTGAATAATGACGTACCAACATACATATCTATCTATACTTCGGTACTTCGCATCTCCCCTCGTCAAGGTAACTCAACCCAGGCAAATAGATATCACTACGGTATCTTTCTATCTGTTCGTTCGCTTTGAAAAAGGGACACAATACCTAGAAGAATAAATATCGTAGTGAATCAAAAGAGTGGAAAAGGAAAATCCATTTTTCCGCATTGTAAAACTTCTAAAACACTTTCTCAAAAATAAAGAAAAAAACAGCATTAAGAATTGTATATATAACTGCAAGTTTTGTTCCTCTGGTATGGTAGGTACTTTGCCTTAATGTTATTCAATAGTCAGTTCAGTCAGTATAAAGAGAAAAAGAGAATGGATCGTATCGTTTCTCCAGACAAATTTCAACATTTTCCATCTCGCTCTCTCAGTTATCCGTGTCTACTTTTATTATATTTAAAGTATTATTCACTTTTGTCTCTGTATTTTCAACTGAATTGAAGCACAAGCAAACTCAAGCACAAGGTGCCACCTCAATCATTGTGTGTTGTGTGGAAATAAAAGTTACAAAAAGACAAAAATGAATGTCTTGATGTCTTTTATATTGTTACAAATATCGGCAAATATCTGTCCATTTATGTAAATCTGGACTTTTCTTTTCTCCAACGACCGACCGGCGGATGAATGAAAGACGAAAAATTTTATTTTCGCCAGCAAACAATATTTTATTTTATAGAATTTAATGTTAAACGTTATTTGTTCTTTTTAACTTTTTTTGTGATATTTAAATATTTTTATGTGTTTGTACTTGTATGGCAATTGTTTTGGAAAAAAAGAATTTTCTGTTTAAAATATTATCTATGTCTTCTTACTAAAAATAATATAAAAATGTTCATTGATATTAGTAATTATTTGTTGCTATTTCTGTTGATTTTTTCATTCATAAGAAAAAGCCGACTTCAGTACTTTTTCTCTACACTCTTGGTCAAAGTTCCTCATCAATGTACTGGCTGAAGACGGCAGAGTTAAATAAATCAACTTTTTGAAACGATATTTTAAATTGTTTCTCTGTATCTCTATAGGAATATTGTTGTTTACATCACAGAGCACTGAATCCAACATATTAACATATGTTTCCTAGAGTTACCACAGACATCAAATTTTGCAGCATGACTCCATTTTACTAAGCCCATCTTGTAACCACGGAGACTTGTTTATAAATATTAGGAAAACAATTAAATTAATGGTTTGACCGCCATTAAAGTAATCACGTCAGTCAATTTTTTTCCTCACATCAGTCAATTTTTTTGCTTCAATTTCTTAATGTATTTGTAATACACAGCATTCTCTCTAGTCGATTCTCTCCTCAATGGTTTACATATTATTTTTCTAGCCAGTTTTATCTCAGAAAATTTACAACTTTACAACTTACATTTATTTTGTCTGAAGTACAAAGCACAAATAGAGGGGTTTGTGTAAAAGTGAACAAAGTCCATAATTTTCGCAAGAAAAAAAATTATGGACTTGGTTCACTTTTACATTGACCCTACCTAAATCTAAATCTTTTATAAAGTGAATTTTTATTTTTAAATATATAGTCTGTCACACAAGAGCGTCGTCTGCATATTTAAAAGAAAAATTGTTATTTCCCAGAAATGAATAAATCAATTTAAAGTACACTAAAAGCATTATTACACATTTACTGTTGTCGAGACTTCATTATTGTCTAGAATTCGTGGGCACCGTTTTGGAATACTTTTTATAAGATTTTTCGCATTTGTTGAGGTAACGATCGCCAGAGAGCTCAGATATGGCGGCACAACTGTTTTAATAGAAGACCAAGTATATTTGGCAGAAACCTATGCGTAAAAACACGCTTCGTCAGTAAAAATTACATTACTCCAATCACGATTCAAATTTTCCATAGCCTACATTCGTCACTTTTTGACATGCTCCGATTTGAGAAAAGATTTCAGCATCGTACTATACGCCAAGAAATATTTGCTTCGTTTAGTCGCCTATTCAGAGTCATTAACTTCATTTTTAGCCAATAACTTTTGTCCTTGTCACAGTGTCAAAAAAGTCTTTCGTTGAAATAACTTGAAAATGGTTTTTTTTTTTTTCCATTACCTTTATTTTAAGTCGCTCGACTTCTCAGGTCATTTGCGACTACAATATTATTACAATGTGATTACAATTGATTACAATTAATATCAAATATTAGTAGTAGTTAAAGTATGTGATATTGTTAACAATGTTAGTTTCTGTTACAGGATTAGATTGTAAATACAATAATGTTATAGATATTTCAGTTTTTATGGCTTAAGCTATAGTTACCTATGTAAAAATAATAAATATTATAATAAATAATACTGTTTTTAATATGATTTACAAAAGTTTTTTAATTGTTTTTGTATTTGTTATGTAACGTAATTAATTAAAATTAAATATTATTAAATGCAACATTTGCTTTTTACACTTATCATAATAATTTAGGGATTATATGTTGTTCATTAATTGACATATTTTTAGAAAATGAATTAGTTTTGAGACTTGCTGCTCATTATCAGCTAGCATTTCTCTTAGATTTAGTGAATTATTCTTATATATAAGATTTCTTTGTTGGTTGTATTTTTGGCATTCCGTTAAGACATGCTTTATTGTGATTGTTTCGTGGCACATGTCACATATCGGCGGTTGTTCTTTTTTTAAAATATACAGATGAGTCATTTTTGTGTGACCTAGTCTTAATCGAGCAATTGTTGTTTCCTCTTTTCTGTTATGACGATAAGCAGTTTTCCATGTGCTGATGTTTTCTTTGATTTCCCTTAACTTGTTGTTTTGAGTGTTTGTCCACTGTTCTTGATTGGAGATTGTTATTATGGTTTTAAATGCGTCTATTAGGTCTTTGGCAGCTTCAGTTATATGTGTGTGATCAATAGCATCTTGTGCATTTTGTGCTGCCTGGTCTGCTATTTCATTGCCTTGTATTCCGGAGTGACCAGGAATCCACATGAATTGAACGTTTTTGTCTTCAATGTGTAGTTCAAACAATAATTCTAAGATTTCTGTTACTATGGGGTGTTTGGTAGGTTTAAATGGATTGATAGATAAGAGTGCACTTTTTGAGTCGGAACAGATAAGAAAATTAGTGTCATTTGTTTCCTTACTGTATATTAAGGCTTGTTTGATTGCGTATAATTCTGCTGTGTAAATACTTGTATGGAGAGGTAAAGTGTACGATAGTGTGATATTTTTATCTGTATATGCTGCCGCTGTTCTGTTTGGGGTTTTAGACCCGTCCGTAAATAATATTTTATAGTTACCGAATTCTGTGTTTATTATTTGTGTGTATTCATGATGATATATCACTGAGTTTGTGTTGCTTTTCTCAAATTTGCTGAGTTCATAATTTGCTTTGATTTCAGGGAATTCCCAGTATGGGTATTGATTGAGTTTGATAGGCGCAACAGAGCTTGTGTTGATATTGAGATTCGCTAAATTTTTTTCACATCTGACTGCCAGAGGTTTCGTTTTGTTAGTATTTCTGTATCTTTCTATTGTTTTGCATTGTGTGATTTCGTAGGCTGTGTTTGTAATTCGTGATTTTAAATTTATATAATACTTCAGGGCAAGTTCAATTCTTCTGTTCTTCAGAGGTGGAATATTTGCTTCAATTTCTAAACTTTTGATTGATGTTGTTCTGAAGGCTCCTAAGGCTATTCTAAGAGCTTCATTTTGTATTGAATCAAGTTTTTTGGTATATGATTCTCTACTAGAACTATAAACAATGCTTCCATAGTCGAGTTTTGAGCGTACGAGACTTTTGTATAAATTTAGTATGCATTTGCGGTCGCTTCCCCAGTCGGTTTTACCTATTGTTCTAATTATGTTCATAAAATTGAAACATTTTTGTTTAAGTTTGTTAGTGTGAAGTTTCCAGTTTAGTTTTGAATCCCATGTCATTCCTAGGAATGTTACACTGTTGTTTTGTGGGATAGATTCACCATTAATTTCTAGTTGCAATTGGAATTGTGTTCGTTTTCTACTGAACATCACTGTCGAAGATTTGGATGTTGAGAAAGTAAGGCCATTTTTTGAACTCCAATCTACTATTTTATTGAGACCGTCTTGCAGCTGTGACTTTATCGTGTTGTTATTGAATCCTCTGACGTATATTGCTATGTCATCTACGAACAATAAGCTTTTGGTTGGGAAAGTTGTCAGTTTTGGAAGTTCTGCTGTTGCAAGAATGAATAAGGTTGGGCTGAGGACTGAGCCCTGAGGGATACCATTTTCTTGAATTCGAGGTTGTGAAAGCTTGTTACCAATTCTTATTACGAATTTTCTTTCTTCCAAAAAATTTTTTATAAACATCGTAATTCTACCTTTAATATTAAAGTCTATAAGATTTGTCAGGATTTTTCTGCGCCAGATTCTATCGTAAGCTTTTCTTATATCGAGGAATATGGCTGCTGTGTGTTGTTTTCTTAGGAAACCTTCTTGAATATCATTTTCCAGTTTGACCAACTGATCTAGGGCAGAATTATTCTTACGAGATCCACATTGTTCTTTTGGTAAGAGATTTCGACTTTCTAGTACCCAAATGAGTCTTGAATTTATCATTTTTTCCATTAGTTTACATATAATACTGGTTAGTGAGATAGGCCTATAATTTTCAATTTCTAAAGGATGTTTGTCAGGTTTTAGAATGGGTATAATTTGTGCCTCTTTCCACTGTAATGGGAGAATTCCTTTGTTCCAAATTATATTATAAAATTTGAGAAGAGCATTTATCGATTGTTGATTTAAATTTTTTATCATGGAAATGTGTATCCTGTCCGGACCCGGTGAAGATATTTTCGTGTTATTAATGGCATTTTGTAGTTCCAATCTTGTGAAGGGTTGATTATAATTTTCAATGTTTTCCGATTGTATTGAGAGTTCTGTATTTTCTGAGACTGCTTTATATTCTTGAAATTCTTTAGTATATGCTTTGGAGCTAGATATGTTGTAGAAATGGTCAGCAAATTTTTCTAATATTTGGTCTTTTTCAGTTATTATTTCTGTTTGGTGTTGGATGGCTGGTATTGGATTATAAGTGTTTTGGTTCTTTATTTTTCTAATTTGTTTCCAGTATATTGATGGCTGTGTTTGGGAGTTGATGGTTGATATAAAATCCTCCCAAGATTTCTTTTTACTTTCTCGAAGTACTTTTCTGCTCTGTGCTCGGACTTTTTTGAATAGGATGAGATTTTCTGCTGTGGGATGTCTCGAGTATTGACTCAGCATACGCTTTTTGAGTTTCACAAAATATTCACATTCAGCATTCCACCAACAAGTTTTACGTTTTATGTTTGAATGATTTACCGGTATTGTTACTTCAGCTGCTTTGAGGATTGTGTTTAGTATATATTCATTTAACTGATTAATTTCATAGTTGTCATTGATTAGTTCAGGATCTATTTGACATAGATCCTGAAATTTTTCCCAGTCAGCTTTATGTATGTTCCAGGACGGACATTTTTCTAAATTTTCTGTGTCAGTGCTTGTTCTGGTTTGTATTATTTGCGAATAGTGATCGCTTGCATATAGGTGTTTTGCTGTATACCAATGAATTTCACTTGCAAAGCTGCCGTTGGTTATTGTTAAGTCAATTGACGAGAATTCGCCTGTTCTTGATATAAAATGGGTATTTTGTCCGCTGTTTAGAAGAATTAACTGATTGTTTATTATAAAATTTTCTATTATCTGTCCCCTTTGATTTAAGTAAGAAGAGCCCCAAATTTGGTTATGTGCGTTGAAGTCACCAGTTAGTATAAAGGGAGCTTCTAATTGGTTAATTATGTTTTGCAAGTGCTGTTCTGTTAGGTTAATTCTATGATGTATATAAATATTGCATATTATAACGGGTTTATGTAAATATAGTTTGATTGCTGATACTTCTATTTCGGATTGTATATGTAAAATTTCATAGTGAGTGTTTTTGTTTATTGCAAATAGGAGGCCTTGTTTCGCGTTCCCATCTCCTGTAAAATCTTTACGATGGATATGGTAGTTGTTAATTTTCAGTTTTTTATCGTATGTTAGTTTAGTTTCTTGTAAGCACAGACATGTGGGATGATAATCAGTGATTAGTTGTTGGAATTCAGGAAATTTATTTGAGAGTCCATTGATATTCCACGAAATAATCATTGTTTTATTGATTGCTACTAAATATCGCACTATTAAAATATTATATCCTTTTAAATTTTTATTTTATTATTAAGTACTGTAATTAGTATCACTATCACACGAGGAAATTTCACTATGATTAAGATATTGAGTAATACGTTTTTGAATACCTGTAAATTTAGCTTTCATGGAACGCTCTTCTAAGTGCGGGTAGAGATTGCGTAGCATGTTGCTTATTTCCTCTAAGTTATCGGTATATGATTTTATTACTGCTATTGGGTTGGATGCTCCTCTTAATTCTGTTATTAAATCACATAATTCTTCATATTTTAGGGCATATTGGGTTGAGTTTTCAGCTATGACCTTTTCTAATGGTTTTAATAAGAGTTCTGTTGGTACTACTTTAGTCGACTTTTCCGTTTTTATTTTTTTTTTAGCTGGTTTACTTGTTTCAGGTTGACTAGGTTTTCTGTTTTTATATGTTGATGGAATTATATCTGTTTCTCTCTGTGAATTCGAGTTGTCAGTGTCCATTTGTGAGCTGTTGTTTACTAGAGAGTAGTTGTGGTCTGTAGTTGTTATAGTAGAGACAGCTGGTCTTTTATTGCTATTTACAATGTGCAGGGTTTCGGAATTGGTTGGTAGTACCAAATTCATGCATTTAGAGGCTGTGTGACCATGTAGTTTGCAATGATAGCACTTCATGTTTTCGGTTTCCAAGAAGATCCGGTAATATTCGTCATTGGAGAAAACTTCGATGCTGCTGGGTATTACTGCATTGTCTACTGGAGTAAGGTATACTACTCGTCTGAAACTTGCAATATGTTCGTAATCTTCTTCTCGTATGCTCGCTTTTAGTTCTTGGAATGGGGAGTCAACTTGCAAATTATGTAATTTAAGGGCATGCTCTATTTCTTCGTCTTCAATTATTGTTAAAACTCCAGATAGTATCACTCTTTTCGATGTTGATATCATTCTTCTTATTGGTATAGTGTATTCGTTGTAGGTTACGGAAGAATGTTGTGAAATAAGATCATCAACTGTTGATTTAGAATCAAGATATATGCATATTCGACCATTGGATATCCTTGAGGCGTATTTGATCTTTTTTGGTCCAATAATATTTCCTACTGATTTGACATAATCAGTTAAGTTTAGCTCATCTGTAATTGCTTGAAGAATAATGGCTTGTTCGTTTGTAGGTCTGTTGCTCTTTTTTGTAATATTAGCATATGTTTGAGTTGTTGGTACTGTTGGGTTAGATGGGCGAATACTTCTGTAGTCAGAGGCATTCGCTAATGATGATTCGTTGTCCATTATGTAATAGTTTTACATTCCAAGGCAGAAGCCCTGGAATGAGATTGATACGTAGTAGTATTTGGTTCAAGTGTTGTTAGTTTTTGTTGATGTGTGTACTTTTCAAATAAATTATAATCTATTGTTGAAAATTGAGAGCACTTATTAAACACGTCTGTTCACTTTACTTACTTGCAAAATACTCTCTTGAAAATGGTTTTATCTTCTTTTTCATAAGGCCCTCGCATTCGTTCTTTCTTGGGAAAATCGTTGACGTCTTTCGGACCATTATATCGCAACACCCACAGGGGCGGATCCAGCCTTCAGCTCAGGGGGGGGGTCAAATTTTTATGACTTAACACTCTGGTCGTTATTGTAAATATAACATAGGGTGCCCAAACCTGCATAGAATTTTTTTTATGTGAAACTTATAGGTAAATTCTATATTAATAAAAATCAGGGGCTAATCCAGCCTCGAATTTAGGGGGAAGGGGGAGTCAGACTTTGGTCGCTATTGAAAATTTAACAAAAAGTGACGAAATCTGCATGAATTATTTTTTTATGTGAATGTTTTAGGTAACTTTTATGTTAAAAATTTAATAGAGTATAAAACTTAAAAAATTGATGTTCATACATTTGCGCCAATGTCAACGAAAAAGTTTAGTTTATTTTTACAATTTAGCATATTGTAAAAGCTACAAATACAAATGTTAGTACTAAAGAAATGAAATACTCGTATACTTAATTTAAAAAAAAATAATTTATTTTATTAATTAAATATCAAAGTCTAGTTTCCTTTTTCCCTTAGCGAATCCGTCGATAACATTATCAGGGTTAATTTCAATGTCCCGATGAATATTCAGAAGAGTCAGTCCAGTAAGACGCTCCTCACCCATCAATGTTCGAAGCCAGAACTTCAGACAGCGGAGCGCTGAAAACGATCTTTCTGCTGTTGCTACACTTATTGGAAATGTAACCAAGATTTTTAAAAATATTCTTATATTTGGATATAAATCTTGATCACAATACCTATATTTTTTCAGTAAAAATTTTGCTTTATTTATGCACTTTCTAATTTATTTTTAGTTAAGTTAAAGATTGCTAAACACATGTGCAGTACCTATACTGGTTATTTGATAAATGGTCATTTAAAAAAAAATATGTTATTCCCTCCTATTTTCAAAAGCTAGATCAGTGGTTTCCAAACCTCTTGGTGTCGTCGATCCCTATCCCTTGCCATGGTTTTCGATTTTAGATACACTCCCTGTACAAATTCATAAATTCGGCAACAACTTCGAAAATATAATTTGTCCAAAATGAGGTATGGATGATCTTTTTTTGGTCAATGCAGCTGACAACAAAAAAAGGGTCACCAACTTCTCATTTTTGCATTTTAGAACAACCAAGCCAAAACCTGCCTCGGTGTACGTCTTCTCTGTTGCTATAAACCCCCATTTATATCTTACCGAACCCCATTTTTTTTTTTGGCCAATATGGACCCCTAGGGGTCAATATAGACCTCTTTGGGAACCACTGAGCTAGATGCAAGGACATATATTTTTATATTTAAAAAAAAATTAAGTACTTTTAATGAACAATAATTATAACATTTTCTACGTGTGTACATTACATTTTAAAATTCCAAGTTAAAATTATACTGTTTAAAAATATTAACCACTAAATTTGTTTGTTTGAAATTTGAAAATTTATTTGTTAACTTTTACTTGTTGGAGCTCAGGGGGGGGGGGGTCATGACCCCTATGACCCCCCTCTGGATCCGCCACTGAACACCCACTTCCATACGAAGTTTTCTGACTTGTGCATATATTTAGCAGCAGCTTTATAAGTCATTTTAGATCCTTTACTGAGGGTACACAAGAACATTGCCTCGAAATATTTTGCATATGACGCACTCATTTTGGAAATGTTGTGTTCTTATCGCAGTATGAGACAATATTGATGTCTCAAGCACAAAGCGTAGTAGTCTATCGTACCCTTCAATGAATACTACAGTAGTGGAGCTTCCTAATAGTTTGCTCTTGAAACAGTCCAGCGGACGCTCTTGTGTAACAGACTGTAAATGCATTTTGAAAACTTTTGTACAATACACAACACTATGTGTGTATTCGTAGACAAAAATGGTTTGTTAAAAGGTAGATATGATGCTATACAAAACCGTGACAATTTATACATGCATACATCCATATATATTTTGAATGATAACGAGAATGAAAAACTTTCCCCCAAGTTGGCAAGAATGAATGAATGTCATTTATTGTTCAACAATAATAGAATAAGTAGTTAATTTACATGATAATACAATGTTGATTTTACACAGTGCCACTCACTACTATACTCCGCTCCGGCACTGTACTGTTGTAGACCCACCACACAATATCGTGATGCATTGAACGAGCATTGTTGTTGTATTTTGTCAAATTCTATTTCAATAATTTAAAATACATTTTGGAACAAAAAGAAAAGAATTGCATTTATTTTGATTTTATTCTCTTTTTTACATTGTAATAAATTCAATTTTCAAATTGTACAAATTTCCATATTTAAATATTCGATGAAATATCTATATTGTTAAATTATTGTTAACCCTTGAGTGCATGTTTTATTGTATGGAACATTTATTTGATTGCATTTGTGTCTAAATTCATTTCCGAAATTTCATTCGTGCATAACTTTTGTAAAGCGGGTTCTACACGATGCTACGAACGTTCCTTCCAACGTTCGATCGAACGTTTGAAGCAATTAAGTTCGACAGTTGGTGCGACGAATGTATCTGCTACACGGTGAATCGAATGTTTGATCCAATACGAATGATCATGTGTTGGTACTCAGTGGACGAAACTGTTATCTGTCTGATGTTATCTCTAATGTTATACACTGATGTTGTCTCTCTTCACATGAACGAGTCGTGCAGCTGCTGAGTCGAACCAACCAACGCAACCAGCATTGACCTTCAAACGTTCGAAGCATCCCTTTAACTCGGTGCAAGAATACCGACATCGAGCGGGACATGGCCAAATGCGAATGTTTGACGCTCGACATTGGACACTCGTAGGTTCGAACAACGGCTACACGATGCGATGAACCATCGAACGTCCAATGTTGGAAGGTGTTCGTAGCATCGTGTAGAACCGTCTTAATGTGAATAGTTTAATATAATTATTAGGTACTTACCGTAAGATAGGATGACTTTGCACTATTTTCAGAAGTTCTTTTCAAAATATTCTTAATTAAAGTTTACATAGTGTTTGAAAAATTATCAAACTGGATCAGCTGGAACTTGAACCCCGATCTCTTGGTTACTAGCCAAGCGCCTTACCAATTAGGCGTTCGAGTGCCACTCCAGTCCGACAATCAATCAAACACATCCTCTCCTTAATGTGAGACGCAGTTATATTTTTTATTTCAAATGTTATTTGGTCATACATGCCAAAGTAAAACGAGTGTTCAAGTATCAGCTAAGCTGGACATCAAGTGAACATATGAATACTTGGTATACATATACCAACAAAACTTTTGTTCATATTTATACATATAAATACGAACAAAAGTTCGCCATACATTAATTATGTTTCACAGGTACTGGATAGCATTTGAAATTCAAAATATTCTTATAAAAAATATAGTTTTTGAAAAACAACTCATTAAATCGATTTTAATATTTTCTTTTACAATCAGGAAACTATTCTAATCTCATACGTATCCCTTTTATACCGTTAAATATTTTTGTATTAATTTTTAAAAATGATGCAAAGTATACCATAGGAACGGGCTACTTTCGCTACCTGAAATATTAATTTATTTTAGATTTGTTGTGAAAGAAAACACATTCAGCAACATTATAACATCTCCCAGGACCGGTGAAAACTGATAGGACTTCATTTCTCTTTTTCTAAACCAGAGAAACTAATTTGAACTTGCAGAGGTCAATAAATAGTATTTAACATGCTAAACCTGTAATATTAGCATAAAAATTTCCCCAAATTCAAAAACTTTTGCAACATTTTTTTACACCATTGAAAAGAGGCGGAAAAATCACACAAAAAAATTTTTTGAACAATAATTATTCTGTCAACTAATTTCCGATAAAAACTAATTTTTGTAAACAGAAATTCGTTATGTTATGCAGGATGCTGCGACAGGGGTATTTTATATGCTACATATTACATTAAATCTATAATAATCACTGCTTGTACGGAACACTATTGGCGCAAGTACAACTTGCACTTGGCGACTTTTTTAATTTCGTAATTTTGTACATGCATAGGTCTTTGACGAATACGTATATAATATCGTACTACATATATGTATGAACATACTAATTCTATAAGTCGTTATTTGACTTTAGTAACGAAATATAGTATATGGATAATCCATATCAAATATCCCTTTATTGAAAGACCATGTTCCTGGCGTCGGACGCGTCTGGCTGAAGAACTCATCCATGATTTTTGAATTTCCAATGTTTTCCACAAATTTCATACAAGTAGAATTTTTCGTTCGACCGCTATGGCCTTGATACATAAATACGTAAATATACATATATATATATATATATATATATATATATATATATATATATATATATATATATATATATATATATATATATATATAAATTTTAGTGAATGTTATTTTCGGGTTCTAGGGACTTCAAAACAAATTTCTGCCATAGTCCCGAGCTTAGGTTTCCGCGTGACACCGGGCGTAATAGCGTGTTTCCATTCTGGAAACTCGCTAAAAACGATGCATGTTCAGTGAAAAACCAACGAGCACCGTGCGATACCAAAATAGTAACGCGCCCTGCCAAACTACAGTTACTCAAGAAACTGTACGTACATTCAAGTAAAACATTAGTTATCGAATAAAAAATTTATTGCGATATATTTTACAAACTAATCAATTTATCCACTCATTAAACCATTTATTTAAAAGAAACAGAGCAAAAATGTCGATTAATACAAATTTTATAACAAAAAGATCAATTTTATTAACAACAAATACCCCTGTCGCAGCATCTGCATAACATAGCGAATTTCCAAATCTTGGGCACTGGCGGATCTCATCTAAGACCTGTACCTATTTAAAATAGTTTAGCTTTCTAAGAGTAAAAGAATTTTTCAAATCGGTTGGGTAATTAGTATTGGTATTTTTGGGGACCCAAGAACCCAAACGAATTTTGTGCAGCATAGTTGTATCCATCTAAAATAATTTAGTTCTCAGCAGTGAGAAATTTTTTAGCATCGGTTCGATAGCTTATTACTGGCGTTTTCGGATCTGCAAGATCCCGGTGGACCTCATTAAAAAATCAGCTCGACCGTATATTCTAGGCGGACTTTATGTAAAATATATATATATATATATATATATATATATATATATATATATATATATATATATATATATATATACATATATATTCAAAACCCGTTGTGTAGCATTCTACGCCGCATTTGCATCCGCAGGACAGTTGTGGATCTCAGATAACACAACCTGTACATATCTAAAATAGTTTACCTCGGTAATAGTAAAAAGGTTTCAAAATCGGTCAGTTATTTTATTTTTGACACTTTTAGGTCCTACTGACACTTCAGACCTTACATAACGTAATCTATATGTATCTAAAATAGCTTAGCTCCCCAACAGTGAAAAAATTTTCAAAATCGGTCGGTTAGTTTATTTTTGACGCTTTTGGATCCGATGGACCCTGGCAGACTTTACATAACGTAATCTATATTTATCTAAAATAGTTTAGCTCTGTAACAGTGAAAAAATTTTCAAAATCGGTCCGTTAGTTTACTTTTACCACTTTTGGGTCCCATGGACCCTGGCGGAACCTAAATAACGTAATGTATGTCTATCTAAAATAGCTTAGTTCCCCAACAGTGTAAAAATTTTCAAAATCGGTCGGTTAGTTTATTTTTGACACTTTTGGATCCCATGGACCCTGGCAGACCTTACATAACGTAATCTATATTTATCTAAAATAGTTTAGCTCTGTAACAGTGAAAAAATTTTCAAAATCGGTCGGTTAGTTTATTTTTGACACTTTTGGATCCCATGGACCCTGGCAAACCTTACATAACGTAATCTATATTTATCTAAAATAGTTTAGCTCTGTAACAGTGAAAAAATTTTCAAAATCGGTCAGTTAATTTATTTTTGACACTTTTGGGTTCTATGGACCTTGGTGGACCTTACATAACGTAATTTATATTTATCTAAAATAGTTTAGCTCTGTAACAGTGAAATAATTTTCAAAATCGGTCAGTTAGTTTATTTTTGACACTTCTGGATCCTATGGACCCTGGCAGACCTTACATAACGGAATCTATATTTATCTAAAACAGTTTAGCTCTGCAACAGTGAAAAAATTTTCAAAATCGATCAGGCAGTTTATTTTTGACACTTTTGGGTCCTATGGACCGAGGCGGACCTTACATAACGTAATCGATATTTATCTAAAATAGTTTAGCTCTGTAACAGTGAAAAAATTTTCAATATCGGTCAGTTAGTTTATTTTTGACACTTTTGGGTCCTGTGGACCCTGGCGGACCTTACATAATATATTCTAAATCTATCTAAAATAGCTTAGCTCTGTAACAGTGAAGAAATTTTCAAAATTGGTCGTTTAGTTTATTTTTTACAATTATGGGATCAGTAAATCCTGGCGCAACTCATACAAGTCTAGTACTCTAACAGTAAAAAAAGGGTTCTAAGGATCTCATATAACTTATGGCAGTCCGTAAGCTTCTTGCGGACATCATTTAATTAATTAATTCAAATACTTTAACTTACTAACTGTGAAAAAATTTTTAAAATCGATTGGTTAATTATTTTCTGGCCTTTTTAGGTCCCGAAAACCTTGACCTCACATAAAACACCTTAAATCCATTTGAAATGGTTTAATTTTTTAACATTATTAATTATTAGTGAAAAAATTTTCAAAATCGATTCAAAATATTTTTCCGTGCATACATATGTACATTATATATATTTTGTTTTGTTTCATATATTTAATAATATTATATCATAACATAATCTTCAATTTCTTGTTTACTTAAAAATTCAATAAAAAAAAAAAATTCTTCATTACATTAGCTTAGAAAATCTGTTTAATTTACATTTTTTAACATGAGATAGAACCATGCTAATTATAATGCAATAAATGAGAAACAAAACTCTATACATGTATGTGTGTTATAACACATATATGTGAATAGTCTTCACTTGTTCTCACAAAATTCTTTAATAAAAAAGTGAAATATTTTTATACTTCATAAAGAACTGAGATATAAATATAAATTACTTATTAGACTAACAAAGAAAGAATAAAAGTGAAAATTTACATTTTCTCGAAAAATACTTAAAATAGAAAGAAAATTATAAGAATATTTTCTTCATAATTGTTTTTTCCTTTTCAACGATGTAAAAATCGAACTGCCTTATGATAGGATCGAATGATAAAAAATGGCCAGAAAACCTACTTCTGGGCATCCGACGTGTCTGGCTAACGAACTTAGCCAAGCCAATTCAGAATCCAGTCCGCACACAAAATTTCATAAGCGTTAGACGTTTCGTTCGAGAGTTATCGTGGGAACACATATTTACAAATTTTAGTGAATATCATTTTCGTATTCTAGGGACCTCAAAACAGATTTCTGCCATAGTCCCGGACTCAGATTGCGTCATGAGACCTACTGTAATAGCTGAATTTCGAGTTTTCGAAATTCGCTAAAAACACAAAAATATACGTGCACTTCACATCTTTATTAGTAAATATTAACAACAACTTGATTAATATTTGATCAGACCACCGTTTGCTTTTATGACGGCTTCTAGTCTACGACACATTCACTTAACCAATTTTTCAGTCTGAATTTGAAATTGCAAACCATTCTTCAATTTTATCACTTTTTTCAGTAGGTTACGATTATAAATATTTTTTCACTATTCATTCACCCCATAAAAATGTTCTTTAGAATTTAAATCTAGTCAATCCAATATACACTGAGCTGTAGTTTTGCAACGCTTTGAAATAAATTAGCTTTTAATATTTCCAAATTTAGAACGTTTTACGCAGGTGTAGATTTTCGTAAGTAACTGTATATGCAACATAAAGAACTTAATGTGGGTATGTGTGAGTATATGCACTTAATGTGTGAGTATATGCAACATAATGAACTTAATGTGGAGTTAAACTAGTCGGCCGGGAGCACATTGAGACGCAGTTAAAGCAGGCAGGGCAGCGCAGTTTCTGTGACTCGTGTTGTAGAACGGAACAGCGCGAATTGAAACACAGAGCAGAGCAGAGCAGAGCAGCATTGCATCGCACGAGACCGATATGGCACTCGTGAAAATGACACAGAAATTGCGCAATGCTGCGCGACATTATAACACGTTCTCGAGTTTTAGTTGGTTTTATTTCGTCGAAATGAAAACAATTGAAGAAATTGAAGAAAAACAGTGCTTCTCTGCTCTGCTCTGCTTTTAAATTCGTGCTATCTCGTTCTACAACAAGAATCACAGAAACTGCGTTGCCCTGCCTGTGTTAACTACGTCTCGATGTGCGCCCGACCACACGGGCTATCCTACTCTGCCCTGCTCTGCTCTGACCTGCCCTGCGTTTACTGCGTGATGCAGCTCAATGTGCGCCTGGCCTTAGGGTTCCCTACCAACCTACAAGCAACATCCAATGCCCAGCACCATTCAGACCGATTGTATATAAGGCTTCTTTAAAAAAAAAAATTAATTGAAAATATTTCTTTTTTCTAGCCCGTAGCCCCTAAAGACCTCTTAACATTAATATTGTCAAAACGATCGTGTTCGAAAATTTGCAAATAAAAAATACGAATATAGTAAAACGTGTTCACTATAAAAACCAGAAGTCAAGATGACATTATCTGACAGATTTTAATAATAATTATTTTAGCCAAAATTTAAAATACAATTATTTAAAAAAAAAAAAAAAAAAAAAAAACTCCCTGAAATGCTGTATAAAATCAAAACAACGACTGTAGCGTCTATTAGGTACCTTATGCATTGGGGTGATAAATATATCCAAATCTAGGCGTACTGGTAAGCAATATCGCTAGAAGAAAAATAAAAATTTGCATACAAACTATCTATGATGGTAACAATGCCTATCTATGTGTGTATAAAGTATAATACAGATGTTATTTATAATTTAATATTTAAAAAAAAATGCGAACGTATTTGTATCCGATCGTAGTAACATTGTTTTCTATAGTATATTCCTTATTCAGAGAAAACGTCTATTTAAAGAAATATGTATATATTATTTTTTAAAACGTTAAATTTAATCTGTTTTCCCTATTCCCAGTGGATTTATCTAGAAAATCTAAATAAATAATTCATATCTTTTCCTACTGTTCTGCTACAATGCCTGTCTGTTTGTCACACTAGTGAATGCTCTAAGTTACATCGACAGGTTTATACTTTAGACTACTTATTTACTACGTACTTTCTCTTCAAAGAATAATTCTTAAAACGTCATAGAAATGGATTTGGTTTTAGTGCGGCAAACGTATTTTATTTTATTTTTTTCTTCATTCTGATATGAATTTGTTATTTAATGTTTGATGAAGCATGTAACAGGCGAAATATGTACAATATTAGGACTTGAAGATATCTTTGAGACAAATAGGGAGGGGAATATTTTCAAATATCTTTGACAATTTCGACTTAAAAATTGCTTGAAATATATAGTTAAACTATGATATATCATTCGAAATTTTAGCTTTGCCTTGATAGTTTTTTTATTTACCTTTATCTATTTTTTTTATTTTGTTGCCTTAATATTTTTTTCAATTTTTTAGTTCAATTCTTTAGCCCAACCAGAGTCGAATTTATTGTACATAAGCGCACTTGGGACACGTGGTCCGAAACTTCCAACAAAAATTCTCAAAAGAGCAGTAGAATGAAAAGGATAAGCCCTTTTTCGTATTTTTATTACTTTTATTCGTCGACCCTATTTTTTGAGAAAATTTCAGAATTTTCTTATCGTCTTACCAGGGGTCACCAGATGAGAAATGCCCCGGTGCCTCCACAGGGGTAAATCCGCCTTGAGCCCAATGTTTGCAGTTGTGCTGCTAAATGGAAGCCCAGTTTTACTTCAAATAATGCAAACTCCAGTATGTATATATTTACTAAATTTGGTGTATGAATGATATTATTTAATAAAATTTTCTCTATGTTTACTGAAAGTTATTAAATTTTTATTGCTTAACAGTTCGTTGCCATCATTTTTATGTAATCGAAGGATGATATATTAATATCGTTGTGTGATCATAGTGGGGGAAACATTATTATAGAGTTGTACATCCATATTGAATAAACGCAAGAGGGCTGTAGAGTTAACAACTATAGAGTTAACAAAAAATCATAAATTAACACTTTCACTGAGGTGACATTACTTAGTGCGTGTCAGAAACAGGTACTTAGCGAATTTTTATTTTATGGGATATTCATGAAAAAATATACCAAAAAAGTTCCAAAATATTTAACATATTTTTATATACCTATCAGATATGATGATTTTCTTTTTCTTTTTATGTACAGTTATATTTCTAAAATAATATTTTATTTAACAAGGTTGAAAAGAAATAGCTCACTATGGAAACTGGCATTATAAAACTAGTCAAGATTGCAAAATTATTAAAATTAAAAAAAAAAAGAAACAACTATTAACTATTTCTTATTTTTCGTACGTACAAAACCATTTTAAAATTTTTGCATTTTGTAGTAAATGAATAGATTGCTGCAGTTTGTATCAATTTATATATATATATTATATATCCTTCTACGTATATAGGTCAAATCAACTAAAAATGGTTTGACATCATTAACAAATGAAGCAAAATTAGACTATAGTCACTGTAGTCACTCTAATATAAAAATTACAAAAAGGAAAAGAAAGAGAAATCTTAGGAACGTCTAATTTTAGTTCATTTGTTTGATGACGTCAGACCATTTTTAATTGATTTAACATAAATAGATATTTTCTTTTAAAAAAAAAAACGAAGTCTACTAATATTTTTAAGTAATAACGGTAATTAAGACATCATAATTACTTTAAGTATTACAATTACATACATTTTAAGTATTATTTTAGTGATGATCAACTGGCAATAAAATTATCGTTTTTGTCATGGCTGGAGAAACAAAATTTTCAGTCACAACTACTTGTTCACATATTCTTAACATTTTTTTCTGATAAATCCACAAGAAATTTTTTGTACGAATCCATAAATTAAGTAATAATTTTGCCATATATTGCTGACAATATTTACCAATACTGAGTTTGATTTGAAATCAGCTACGGAATTTGATAGTTCGAAAAATTTCTTTCTGAAAAAAAGAAGTTTATAAACAGACTTTGTGACATCTAGTCATCCCTAAAAAGTATATACATAGATTTTTATAAGTTATAATCGTTTTAAAACCTCAATAACAATCTAAAATTGATTTTATTAATATACAATGTCTGTCAAAGGCAACGTATGATAAACTCTTTATGTTAAATTTCTCAAACAAAATGTATTCTTGACAAAATTTTATTAGTTGATGAAAATTAACAAGAATTTTATTTGAATAGATGGCTTAGAATTACGTAAAATACGAAGTCTTACCTAATTATAATCCATTTCACTCGTTTTAAAACCTCAATAACAATCTAAAACTGATTTTATTAATATACAATGTCTGTCAAAGGCAACGTATAATAAACTCTTTATGTTAAATTTCTCAAACGAAATGTATTCTTGACAAAAGTATATTAGTTGATGAAAATTAACAAGAATTTTATTTGAATAGGTGGTTTAGAATCACGTAAAATACGAAGTCTTACCTAATTATAATCCATTTCACTTAAATTTAACCATGGTTCATCACTTATGAATTTAAAGAATTTCCGTTTATCTCTTTCATTATTGCACTAGCGTAAATCTTAAACTGACAGTTTGTTTTTAGAAAAGAATAGAAGATTGATTTGTTTCGAATAAAAGAATTACTTAATTCTTTAAAGATGACTCATGCTCAATTGTATTTGAAATTGGTATTACATACATACAAAAGTTACCTCTATTTTGTCATTTTTATTTGTTATTATGGAAACGGGAAGGTTTAGAGGGTCACTACTTATAGGGCATTGTATGACAACATTAGATATTAGTTTGACATTAACTAAAAGTACAAAATAATTCTACTTTTTAACTGTGGTCTGTTGAAACCGTCGTCTAAAACTGGCACTGACAGGTAGATTCTGATAACTAGAAAATTTAAATGTAGGTATTTCGTTTAAATAGGTACATTTTATTGCAGCACATAAAAATATCCCACCGTAGCTTTCATTCACAACTGTAAACTGAACCTAAAAAAGTTAATAATTTAATAAAAAGACTTTAATTTTACTAATTTATATAACAATGTTTTCCATTGTCTATATTGCTTGTCTATTGCATGCAGCTTTTAATAAATCTTTAATTCCAGTTTATATTTTCGCAAAAATTTCTCGTAACATTATATTTTATATTATTAGGAATAGTTTGTGAAAACATCAAAGAATATTGCATAAGCATCGTGTAACTCTCCTCACAGCTTTATGTTCACATTTTGTTAACTTTAGTTAGTTTGAACTTTTATAAGTACTAAGCTGCTCGTTTAGAAAATAAAGTTTTGTTGTGTACCATAATGTTACATGTTACGAGTATGTATTTAAGTATACCTAATTTTATTATTCTAAAAATATTTTGTACCAAGTGAACCAGAAATTTATTTAATGTTATTATCTTTCCACGTAAATAAAATCAGGAAATTTGATGTAAATAATGATTATTTACAAGAAGTGAAGATGTGGCTCATTCATACTAAAAATAATGAGCGCTATTCATAGAGAGAAGTTAAGATAATTCTTAGATTGAACTTAGCAAAGTTAACACTAAGATTTAACTTAACATTACAATTCATAGACAGATTTTAAAATTGTCCTAGTAGAAACAAGCTTGAAGTTAGTTATAATGATACATTGTGAGGTGTATACAAGCTTTACAATTATTCACCAATTGAAAGCAATCAGAGAAACGAAAAATATTTGAATAGTAGTAGCGCGAAATATTTAAATTTATGAAAATTCTATCAGTAAATAATTAAAATTTTTAATATTTTTGCCGTAATTAATAAAATAATACAAAAGTATACATAGTTATGTATTTTAATTTAATTTATAATAAATAACAATATTAACGGAAAAATTTGTTTATTGGAAATTTAAATTTCTTTGTTGTAAATATTATTTTAAACTGTTTTAGAATATGTCAGTACGTAGTATAGTACCTAACTATAGTTTGTTTGTTTAAAATGCAGAACGTAAAGACGTGGTCGCTATTAAATTTAAAATTTCATAAAATAGGTGGTATCATGTGATTATTTTAATATTATTTTTTTTAAAAATGTGAATTGTCTTTAAAACATGTAATGTGTGTAAACAGACATAATTGTATTATAATTGTTCTGTTTTTTATATCATCAGTTTTATGTAATCTGAGTGACTTATAAAGTTACAATAAAATATAAATTATATACTAAAATATTTGTTGATTTATTAAAAATTGTTACAAAAGAAGTATAAAATAGATATAAACTTTGTCAATGATTTAGATTTTTATAATTTTAAACATAAACTGCGGTACTTAAAGGCCTAAAACATTAAATAATTCCAGTGTGCTTCCGATAATTTTTAACATTTCAGTATGAAAAACAACTAAAAAAAATGTAATAATAAATTAAGATTAACTAAAGTATGGTAAAATATTATGTTAAACTACCGTTTTGTTTATAATTTACATTAAAAAAAATACGTCTGTTACACAAAAAATGTAAGTAGAAAGTCAAAATATTCTATCACAGAAGCACACAGAAGTACGTAATAATTCCTTAGTTTTTCTGTTTTTGCACATATCTTTTAATTAGTTATCTATAAAATTGTAAGTTTTTCGTCAAATACATGCTGCAAATCGATATTTTCGTCATACATGAAAACTTTTTTGCACCTGAAAATATTTAGAGGTTGAATTACTTATAAAACTAAGTTAATTTGATTCAATTTTTCTTTTAATTTACTTACATTTAAAATATTTATTACGTCAATACTTAATATAGATATTTAATTACGTATATTTTATATTTTTATTCGAAAAAGTTCTTTCAAATTTGATAAAATGTTCAAATGTCAAAAAATTCCATGTAAAAATATATTTTAGATGGACTTAAGTCTGCCATTTGCTTATTTTAAATTTAAGTAAGAGATAAGATTGAACTTAGCGTTAAAACCGACCTAAAGTCATCTATGAATAAGTTAAGTTTTATCTTAGCTAAGATTGATCTTAGATTTATCTTAAATCGTCTATGAATAGCGCAAAATGTATTTTTAACAACATTTAATAAAGGGTGTGCCACAATAATAAACAATAAACTCAAAATTCTTATTCTGTTTGTTATTTTGGTTAAAATTTATATTTTTAAAGGTCAAACGCCTAATTACCTTTCGCAAATCAAATTCAACCACAGAACACTAGAAGCAAAGTAAACACAAAATTTTGTGGATCGTCTGGCACCTTCTGGCGGGATGTTACACCACTTTACATTCAGTCGTTCAGAAGCAGTGGATGAGTGCACATGAATTGTTGATGACTATTGTGTGATTGTTGTCACCACCGTGCACAGCGGTGTGCATGCATGCGTGATGTTATGTATGTGTCCACGAGGTATACGTGATGACACACACACACACACATATTACACATATACAAGCTGTATGTACATAACATGTGAGTGGGGTTTTTTGGTCTACGCTGGTATCGCTAGTATAGAGATAGGAAGTTGGTTTCTGTATTTTATTTATTTTATTAGTTTTGACTGTTATAGCCATTGTTACCACCACCGCACGAAGCCACATACATGCGTATGTATTGGCATACGCATGTACACCTCAGATTACTCACACACATGCAAGACAAATCACACAAATACAAACTAAACCCAGTGCACATATATAACATATTGGTGGAATATCTTCTATCTTTGGTTAAACTGGTTTCAGTAGTATAGAGATAGCAGTTTTACCTCTGTACTCTGTGAATTTAACCTTTCATATATGTAAATCAAATTCTATCCTTTTTCAAATCAAATTCACTCTAAATTTAATGTTTGAGTGTTACTTTATGGTATTCCATATTTGCTGTCAATTAATAAAACACTTTATTTCGCAAAAAAACATTTTTGTTTATAAACTCTTAGGACATGTTTCGACCAGTATATGATTATTTATTATTGATCAAAACATGTCATAAGAGTTATTAAACTAAAAGTGATGTACTTCGTGTAATAAGGGTTTTATTTATTAACAAATCACTGATTAGTGTATTATGTATATAGTCATATTGTTCTTACAGTTCATTATTTTTTGCAATAGTTTAAAATCAGCATATTGTACCTTTTAGTCGGTTAAATTTAGTATCAAACGTTTAATCCAAGAGCCTCAAACTGTCCAGCTATCTCACTAAAAAAGCAAAATAAGGTTTATAGTTTGCTAGCCCATGAACTCTTCTCTTAACCTTTCTTTATTCAGATTTAGTTAAGTGTTATTAACAAATATTACCTACAAGCATTTTCTAAAGCACAAATTCAAATATAAAAACTTTACTTTCATTCGTAAATAATTAATATACATAAGTTTATATATACTTACACAGGAATATAGATGTAATATTAAGAATATTAAGGGTAAACTGATGCGACTGACGTCTGGATACACGTAAATTTCTAGCCCATACTTAGTTGAACACGTGTATGACATTTGGTTTTATTATCATTTTACACGAATAACGAACAGCAACAGCCACCTCAACCGACTCTGTGTTATATTATCTTTGACATATCAATATACATATTTTTTAATATGTCCTCTGCTCCTGTATGTATATACGGTCACTGGTCAGATAATAAATAAATCTAATCCCTGGATCCTGTCCCTTTTATGTAGGTACATGATTCGTATAGCTACATATTATATATGTACAATAAAACTAAACATTTTATATTAAATGACATTTTTTTCTACAAATGTCACATAAAAGATATGAATAAATTCATATGAATGCTAATTTTTAAATAAAGTATACAGACAGCATTCTCAATCCACAAAAAGATTAAATAAAAAAATAATTCCTCTTGGTCGTTGGATGCTAGACTTTAGGCACTTTTTAATAAAGTGTTGGCTATTGTTGTTGAAGTTAATAGGGTTAGAGGTCTCCCCTAAAAGTTTTTTAAAGGGTTGTATACAGTTGTGACAGTTGGAAAAGTTTATTATTTTTTATTGCATATTCTTTAAGTACATTATCTCAAGAATACTTCCACCAAATTTCGTAACCATCGGAGCACTAGATCCGAAATTATATAGCTATGTACAGTCAACTTTAGTTAATTCGAATACTCAAATATTATATATTTTTAAAAAACCTAATATTTTGTAGACATTATTCTAAATAAGTATCCTCCCTATTCCTATTGGAAAACTTAAATTCCTACATTCCCTATAAGTCTGTTTGCATTATGTTTGAACATTTCCTAAAGTAACTGACTAATTGTTGAAGACACTAGAACAGTAGGCGTTGAAATGTAAAGTTTAACCTCTCCCCCAATTTTTTGCGTTTATTCCCTATTTTACTCTTTACAGGAATAATTTTTCATAAAGTATTGAAACATGTATTCATTAACTTTATTTTTGACAGCTATGCCCTATAGTTTCATTCGTGTGAAATTATCTTAACTGTGAGTAAAACTACTTTAAATTAGTTATTCCAAAACAAATCGGACAAATTTAGTCTCAAATTAGTTTTTAAAGTGCTTCGCTTCGCCCGCACTTTCGAATTATCGCAGCTTTGATTTAACGAGAGTCTACTGTATTTATGGCGTACTACCTCGAGTAGCGCCCGCGGCTGCTCCTGCGCAGCTACCGTTTACTTATGCAGCTGCCATTCCGTAAAATATAATATAAGCGGTACGTCGTTTATTGTATCGTTCAAAATGTATCGCCTTAAAACTTTGGAACAGTTGTATATTGACTTCCAAACGATCGACATCGAATATGAAAGAAACAAACTTGTCATTTCAAGTGCGATTATCTCAGAATTGTATTTTTTTTTAAAATATCTTTGCGGTGGACACGATTACTAAAAAACAATCAATACCAAATTTATACCATTTATTTATTGTAATAACAGCTAGTTGCTGACGAAGGGATTTTCAATTTTTTTAGAAAGATTTTTTTAAAGCATAAAGATCAAAAATTAAACACCTTGAAAAAATAAACTTTTCGTTAAAATCGTCGCCATTTTTTTTAAAATTTGAATTTTAATAAATCATTTCGTCAGCGACTAGATAATATGTAAAATATAATAACGAAATGTTTTTGGAATTTTGATTTCGGATGAACCGTTCTCGAGTTAACATGTCCACCGCAACTGATGTCCAAAAAAGGCCCTCCTGGAATACAGCTGTAGTTTCGCTATCTTCAAATGTTTTTCTATGAAAAAAAAATTCTTAAAGTATCCCATAACATGTACTAATCGATGCTGTTGACGATTTTTAGATAAATATTTATTTTGCTGTTTAAAAAAATCGAGAAAATATCGTCATTTCGCTCGCTAAAACTGTATATAATTACTTAAAGATACCTCTATCAATGTTCTAGTGTTACACATTCGTAAGACACACGTTCAGAGATTATTTTGTAACTCTTCATTGACTTCATTATCTAAAATCTTATATGTATAAGAAGCTATTTGAACGCAACCACGATTCGAACCAAGCCGTCCCTTAGTGATTAACATACAGCGAAACAGAATTCGATGCACAATTTTGAAACCAAAAAATTTGACCTTGCTGCCAAATCAAATTTGTAAACATTGTCACGTCAAAAATTATATTTGTAGAACTTATCGAACTGCATCCATATAGTTATTTGTGTATTAAGAGCGCAAGATGGTACATTGCCGTTCGATTGAGAATGTTGACAAGCAACGCCGCCAGGAGGAGCGCGTTATTCTCTTAGGAGCGGCAATGTCATTTTGTGCTCGAATTACACACAAAATTTTTTCTAATCTTATAAAATATATTTTTTATTTAAAACATACTTGAAAAAATAATGATGAACGATAATATTTACTTTAATGTTATAATTTTTGCAGCTTCAGAAATATCTGGAGGTGTAGGTACTTGAGAAATCACTATCACGATTATATATTTCCGTCATATATATGTATAGATTTTTTTAAACTTTTTATTCTTATTATTTATTAATTATAGTTATTTATTATTTTTAATTAATATTTTGTAGTTATTTTGAAATTTAATAAAATTAATATTTCACTTGATTACGATAAAAATAATAATAACAACGCCTACGTGATTTATAATTAAAAAATTTGGGGCACAGGTCTACCCACACTGTCAACTTCCCATTGGATGCCCTTAAAGACCATTGCAAATAAATAATTTTTTTTTTAATTTCAGAGGACGCCTCCCCTGAGCCCCCGATAGAGGCTTTGCCCCTTGCACCACACCGGGGGCTTCGCCTTCTGTACCTAAGGGTGGGGGCTCCACCCTCATCAAACAAATGATAACATCATTTATTCTCAAGATAAGCGAGACAAAAAATATTTCATAAAAAGTTTCTTATTTCGTTTTTCCGTTTAGTTTTTGTTTTTTGTTTCTATTTTTTTTTTTTTTTTTTTTTTGTTTATAAATTTTATAATAATTTACTGGTGCTTTTAACATTACGGAAGGTTCTTATGCCATTATATAATAAAAACATGGTAAAAAATCCATATAATCTATGTTATATTAATAAAGTTTATTCCGTTTTTTTACCACAAAAAACAAACCGTTAATCCGAATTTGCTGAAAACGTTATCCGGTCTTCATTTTTTGATTACGCATTTAATGAATTTAGTCCAGAGTTGATATCATCATTTGTTCTCGAGATATGAGAGATGAAAAAAAATTCCCGACCAAACGAACCAACGAACTAACGAACGCACACACAGACATCACGCTAAAAATGATGGATTCGGATTCTAGTGACCTTGAAACGTGGAGATATGTCAAAATTAGCGATTCATAAAATCGGACCGATTACAGTAACTTTCAATGGGAAGTTAATACACGTTGAGCGAGCGACAAAAGTATTACTTTTCCGCTTTAAAGCAAAAAGTAGTATTTTGTTGCTCAGCAGCTAGAGTCTTCGGCAAATACACGTTTTGCGCTCTTTTCACAGAGCGCAAAAGCCTGCTTTCCACTAAGATTGTAAAAAAAATATTTATAGGTACCTCTTTTTTCTATCTTTTATAAAAATTTTTGTAACTCCGCTATATCTTTCTTATACGTCTAACAGTAAACTATATATTGAAGTAGCTGGAAAATGGCTTCTGTTATTGATACAGGCCAAAACTTCAAAATTTCTGTAATTGACTGTACGATATATGATCAATCATAATATTCAATTGTACAAAGTGTATTATAATACTCTTGCAGACTGTTAATAATTTGTAATGATAATAATGTTAATATGTAATTTAATCTATTGACACAATTAGCAAATTAAGTACATTTATATTAAGCAATTTATTGATCGGCATCTATAAATTGTACTATGCATATTATTAGCGCATAACAATACAGATCTCCATTAGACGGTTAAATTAGAATTAAATGACATCTTTCCTTTTACACGTACAAAAATAATAGATCAGAAAATTTATTTTTCTAAAGTTCTAAGTTGTTGGCGGAGGAAGCCGGCATTTTTAAACGTTTTTAATCGCTCGAAATTATTTGAGAAATAGGATTTTTAAAATATTTCCGTGGTTATAATTCCTTTTTGAATATCATTCTGGAAATGTTAACACATCATTCAAGCCGATTTTTTATTTTTAATTAATATATCCCTACTCAAGTATTGTACACCCCACGAATAACCCGAATAAAACATCAGTACTTACAGTGATTCTTTTTTTCTTTTTAGTGTTCCGTACCAAAATTGGTAAAACGCAACACTTATGCAATCACCTCGGTGACTATCCGAGTGTCAGAGGCAATTTTCTCGGAAACCACTCGACATGAAAATTTGAAACTTAGCACGGAGATAGGGTGAGGTGGCCTAATTCCAATTGTGAAGTTGAATTTCAAATCTGGGGGTTAATTTTAGGGGATAACTTGGTAAGTAAAAACTAAATTTTTTGCCACTAGCACCGAGTAAGGTATCAAATGAAAGTCTATTAAAGCCCGAATTCAGGAATATATATATATATATATATATATATATATATATATATATATATATATATATATATATATATATAAATATATATATATATATATATATATATATATATATATATATATATATATATATATATATGTATATGTATATGTATATATATATGTATATATATTCCTGAATTCGGGCTTTAATAGACTTTCAAGACAGTCCCCGGCCTTTATTATCAGAAGGATTGTTCAGAAAAATCTGAAAAAATTCACAGTACATTAAGAATGGGGTGTAGATTGAGCGAAAATTATCAGAACTGAATTTCCTTGCACAACTTCCATGGTATATTAAAAAAGAAAAGTTGATGATACATTTTGCTTTGATCAAGATGTTAACCAATAACAAACTGTATTAATAGTATGTTAAACGGGAATTTTGGTAATTTTTTATACAGTGAGTTTAAGAAATTAAAGAAGAAGTAAGGATAGCTGATAAATCTGTACACGAAAAATATATTACAATCTCTGCACTTGAATATTGCTTAATGTTTGTAAGAAATTGTTTAGGTACCCACAGAAATAAAAAAGAAATTCAAAGAAATTGACAATAATATTTAAATATGTAACAGTTTTTATAATAAATAGTACTGCTAATAATTATTACTATTATTAAAAGAAAAAAAATTGCGATTCTTAGTACATTGACTTCATTCAGTAAATATCACTGTTCGTTTCTGGTAAACGTAAACAGACCAAAGTAACTATACGATCGTTCTGAAATCGAAAAATAGGGTTTACTTTAGGAATAAAATTTATTCACTATAGAAAAAATATTTCATCCACTTTCATATTCCGTTACAAAAAATTCATAGAAACAACTAATTGTACGGAACACTGTTAGCGCAAGTACAACTTGCATTTGATGACTTGTTTTTTTGATAATGTCACCCTATTTAATAAGTTTTGATTAAAAAATCATACATACACCACACTTTTATACATCTCAGTGATCAACTTTGAACTTGTTTCCATTGTACAATGTCGCCTTGACAACAATATATTGTCGAGAAAAATTCGGCCCTTACTTTCATATTTTTCGATATAGGTACGAAAGAGCGGATCGATCAATAATATCCTCTTCTACGAAAATAATAGTATACTATGTCATTCCGTACGTGCGTATACGAAAATGGTAAATTAATCAAAAATCAGTCAATCTTATGCAACTATTAATATGAAGTACTTTTGAGAATTATATCTTTGAGGTTATAATAATAAGACCGGAATTAGTGTTGTAAAGATGACATTGATTTCCCGATAGACGTATGTCTCTCCCCCTTGTTCTGAAACACACACATACATGCATATACACGAACAACACGCCATCCTGTATGGTAGACAGACTGGCAGGCAGGCAGGCAGGCAGGGAATTCCCCGCTTGCTCCGTCGCAACATTCTGTTATATCAAAAACCACTAAATGCCCTGTGTTCTTTCCCTAAACTATTTTATGTTTCGTTCATATTACTTATCCCTCTTTCCTTCATCTTCATCACATGTCACTTGGTGAACCCACAAAATTATTTGTCTTGACGACTCATTCGTATATATCAAAAAGCGAATGATATAAAGTAGTATGTACAACCATAAGTGGAAAATATTGCAGAAAATAAATCCTGATGGTGCAACAAATTTTTTTCTGTACAATCGAATGAGTATCCGCATGGAGACTACTGAACTAACCTTAACGACAAGCTCTGGTTTGATCCAGAACCAAACAATAACTAACTCTGATCTGGATAACCAGGTATTAAGTACCTATGGTTTTAATGAACCTACCACAGATTCTAGATAGGTATAATGTACATACAAAATTGTGTCGTTCGTATTGTGCCGTTTTGTGGCCTGTTACACAACTTGTTATTCAGTCGCTTACAGTCCATGTTAGGAATAACATCGTATGTAGTGTCATTGTTTTTCTAATTATCTTTTTAAATTTAAATAGGAAAAAATATGAAGTGTGTCGTATCTAAGTGTAAAAATTTCATTAAACAAAAAAAAAATCAAAATCAGGACCGGATCTAGGAAGGGGGTAGCCGGGGCACGTGCCCCCCCCTGCTGGTGGGCAAAAATGCAAGTTCGGGGGTGCCAAAATGTTGTATTTGTGAATTTGAGTTTTTTTCTTTTTTCGCTCGTCACTTGTTATTTGCAGGGATTTTTGAATTTTTGAGATTTTTAAGGGATATCTTTCTTTGGGTAAGTAAATATATTTATTTCTTGTTTGTCAGCTATATGTATACGTGCGTATCAGCTGCGTGCATAATCTTTTGGTGGGTACAACTTTCTTGCGTCTTATTTTGGGGACACAGGTTCGCCCATATAAGTTAGCTAAGTTTGTATCTCTATATATCTGTGGAATCTACCTTAAGATCAACTGTATTAGTATTATGTACCTAGTAGCTGTCCACACTACACAAACTTTAGTTTACGCAAACTGTTTGCGCAAGTGAGACGTGTGGACGTGAAGATTGCGCAAACAGTTTGTGCAAACAAAAGTTTGTGTATTGTGGACCAGCTACTATAGTGAGTTAAGTAATAAGAACTTAATTTTCATATAACCCACAGGTCAAATTATATTATTATTTTGCCCAGTACTTTCTTGGCAAAACTCACTGGAATTGAACGAAGTTTGGATCAAGAACATTCTACTGTTATTAAGTCCAACCAATCATAAATAGTATTTGTCGCAGAGTTAACCTCGCTGTAGCAGTTTCAATTTCAATATGTTCTTGATATGTAATTTTATTTTTCTTGTTTAACCCTAGAATCATAAGTACACGTCAAAACGACGTACGAACTTCTCTACCTGCTCCAATACTACGACTTGTTGTTACTTGTTTGCTGTGAGATTTCTGTTATCTAATTTATTTGTATTATAACACACCACATATATATATATATATATATATATATATATATATATATATATATATATATATAATATATATATATATATATATATTGTTTATAGCCATTGTCGTTTTGTTTGTACTGAAATAGTGTCCGTCAAAAGGACGTCGATGTATGATTAACGTATGTTTTTTTGAAGATTTTGTACACTACATATAAAAGTTTTCCTAATTTTTTTAAAATTTATTAAAGATATGGATGTTATAATTAATTTATTCAATGACTATGATAATGTGAAAGATGATTACAGCTGTTTGACTTATAGAGACGACATAATGCTGAAGTTTTAATATATTGAATCGAAAACTAAAGAATGCATTTCGAATGACTTAATAAAAGATTAACAATTTATTTTGTGGAAAATATTTTAATTTTTATTATTTTTTGAGATCTTATTCGAAAAATTACTAACAAATTTTAGAAAATTTACAAATGTGCCTAATGGGGAAATAACTACGTATCTATAGGAATATTTATGACTGAGAAATTTCACATTCTGTAAAGTCACACAAATCCACTGACTCATAATAGTTCATAAATTAATTATTACAATTGATGTATTTATCTATTTTTTAATTTTTATAATGAAAATATGCTTTGATAAAAAAATTAAAAAAATTAATAAATATTTACATTAAGAAATTTTTCCAAATCCAATTTTTTTAAATATTTTGTTCGCTTTTGTAGTATTGTTATGTAAAAAAAATATTTTTTGCAAATAAACTCTAAAACTCTCCGTAAAAAGTCCATCCGTCAAAACGACGTCGATGTATGATTAACATTTCTCGTAGACCAACGTATGATTCTGGGGTTAAGACACATTTTATCGTAGAAAATTATTCTCACCTTTCGAATTGTGGAGTACGTTCTACAGATTTTCCATATAATACAGCTTAATGATTTCACTTCAAAAATATTGTATGGTGCACCTTAAAATTGTTAATAAATTACTTTAAATGGTCCAAGTGAAAATAAATTGTATTTGTGTAGTGGAAATATTATTTTTATGAGCAATGTACTAAAAGCCTTCAAGTCATAAATGTTGAGACAAAACCCCGTGTATGTATATGTTCAAACTCTACCTACGTACTGAATAAGTGACTAGTGTACGAACAATTCGAACTAATAAATTGCCATCATTTTTATATAGCCAAGAAATAATTTTTGTCATCAATGTTCTTCAATTTTTAATGTATCATTGACCACTAAGAACTTATATATTGTACTAATCGATATCGAAAATGGAAGTACGAATTCGATCAAAATAGCCAAGCGACGACAAAAGAAAAAGTTGATAAAAAAATTACAGAAATTTATTTAATATAGGGAGAGTTTTGGTGATTTTGGATTATTAAAATAGGGAATTTTTGGAATAAATGATTACTGTATTCTACTGAAAAAATTTTTTATTTGGCTATGTACGTTTCGAGTGGAAAACTCTCCTTCAGGCCATATTCTTAAAAATATTAAAAATATTAAAATTTAAAAACAAGAACATACATTTTTCGAACAACAATAAATTACTCACAATTTTTAAAAAAAGTAGTAAAATGAATCGAATCACAATAAGTTATTAAAATATAAAATTAAACATTTATAAAACTAAAAACTTAATTTTTTTAGTCAATTTGTTAAAATTAAAATTAAAAACAGACAATATTTTAAAGTAACAAAATAAAATGAGATACTTTTTAATACTATCATGTCAAAATGATAAATGAATTAAAACGAAAAAATTTTTACCGAACTTATAGAGACAAAAATAGAGTATAGATGTATTTCAAAAAGAGATTTTTTATCTACATATTTATTTTTATAGAGAATAAACAAGTAGCTGCAAAAATGAATATTGTTTATAGTACTAAGCTAGTGTTTGTTTATATTTTTTTGAATGTTTTGACATAATGATTTGTAAAATGTCAGATTATCATTTTCTACTTAATTATTCACATTTTTTGTCCAAAAAATCCACAAGGACTCCAGGTTTAGTCTTTTCTTGTAGTACCTTGCATACTGTAGCACCTTCATCTTGTTGAAATCGAAGACGTGGTCGAAATTATGTGCATGTTGTGCTAAGCCAGTACGTAATTCATCTCTACCCAAATCCCATCTATGCTTTTTGAGACAGTATTCCAGTGATTTTGACGTCTGACCAATATAAACCAAATCACAACTGGTGCAAGGAACGGAATAAACAAGATGGGTTATTTCTGCAATTGGGGTTACTCCTTTCAAGTTTAACTTTTATCGAAAAGGGTAATTAAACACTGGACAAAACCCTTGGGATCTAAGGAGAGAGGAGACTGGAAGGATTGATTGTCCCATATATGGTAGAGATACGTTTTTCTTTAGCGGTCTGTCATATGTATCATTATTAGAAGAAATAAAGTTGCTATTGTATGCCCGGTGTACGATCATTTTAGTTATAGTATCGATTACTGACTGGGGAAAATTGTTTTTTTAGAAATTTATTTTTAAGTTATTTTTGTCGATCACTTGCATTGAATAGTCCAAGAGCCAATCGTAGAAAATGTCAATTTATTTTTAACAGCTGAACGTGAAAATAAAAATGACATCACACTACCTGAACACACCAGTCGCAAGAAGATATGTATCACGTTTGGTCTGCCATCTCAACCAAAGAGTTAACCAGTTAGCCATAGGCAGATGGAAGTAAGTGATTGCGTTTATATGTTAGAGTGTGTTAAATTTTTATGAATGGATGTTACTTATTTAAACAAAAAAGTAGTTTTACGTTCAAAAACGATATTAAAATAATGTAAATTAGAAAGTGTGAGGTTGCGTCCAACAGAGAATGAAGTGGATTGTCCGACGATATTTTGAATAATTCACATGTTGTGTAACAGGTCATAAAACGGTCCAAGACGAACGACACTTTGTGTCTGTAATTTGTGTTAATAACAGTTTTACCGCTAAAATATACAATCTATTTATCTAAGCCAAGATCAAAAATTAGAAAGTTAAAATCTCAACTTCGTTTTACTTCTGTCTAAAGATGTCCCGCACGATAAGATGCGTGAAATGAAACTTTCAGTACTTAAAATTTTTGGCTGTTTATTAATTGAAATCTTTAGCCGTATACCCACTCGATGGGATTTACCACCGGCAACATCTCAGGATGTCAGTTAGTGTTAAAGATTTGTTAAAATAAGATATAATTTATTTTAATAGCCATAGTAACATATTTTTATATACCGTAATTGCGGGTTACTTGACCCCTGTGATGTAACTTGAGCTCAAAACGGAAAAAGTATTATTTTTTGTTTTGCGCTTATATTAGTCAGTAGTAGAAGTAAGTTAGACGTTTAGCTAGTAGGTAACAGCAGTAGGTTTACGGTGTTTAAGTTTAGGTAGTTCTGAAAATTGACACTAGAGGTGAGGCACGTGTTGTTTACTCTCTGTTTGAAATTGATGTTTTGTTACGTTGCTAACTTTTGACTGTAAAAGTAATTGTGGTAGTCTACAAAGGAAGGTAAGTGCATAATTTTATTACTTTGTTTATTACTAAACTAAATTCAGATATGTTCATCTGCCAACCATTCCGTTAATTTTTTAAATTAAGGTTTTGATAAATCATTAAAATAACCTTAAAATTAGGGTAACTTGAGCCCATTATAACTTTGATATAAAATGGTGCAAGACTATAGCAAAAATTCCTAAAAGTCCTAAACCGTTGAACAAGTTCGTTAACCAGGCACGTCCAATGCCCAAAACATGTTATTTTTGGAAATTTTCATGAAAAAAATTAACTTTTTTCCAAAATTTCTCCTTATTCAAAAATTTTTACACTGTTGGAACGAGGAGAAAAAATCACACAAAGAAGGTCTTTAAACTATTATTCTATGTCAACTAGTTTCCGAGAAAAACTAATTTTTGTAAACGGAAATTCACTACGTTATGCAGGATGCTGCGATAAGAGGACTGAATAAGTAAAGTTCCTTGTATGTTTGTACAATGTTTTAATTAGTAACCAACATCCTACATGGTCTGAAACTGTTTTCAAATTGACTAAAAATACATTAGTCAAAGGCCGAAATAAGAACCTATTTTGGGGTTTGCCGAAAGGCGTTGCTCAAACCTAGGACAAACGAGTCATTCCGCGAAGAGACTGCATATCGACCTTTGACTATAACATATATACTAAAAAATAAGAAATAATATATTGCACAATAAATCGGACAATATTAGTCTTAATAAAATTAAGTATAATTTCTAAATGTAAATTCCTGTAAAATAATTCATTATTATAAACTAAAATTGAAATATTCCGCATTCCTTTTCACCAATACAAATAATGCTAAAATAGTTTATATTAAAGTAAGCATATTTTATAATCTCCTACATGGTGTTATATATGTATGTATAAATGTATTTCCTACTATTTCGTACAAATAGAATTTTCTAAACAACAGAACAACAATTTAAAGGACATTTAAACTTTTGTATAAAATTGGTATTACAGTGCCATCTACAGCGCAGAGCCTTGTTCGTACACAAGAACAAAACAACAACAACATGATGGTAACAAGAGACAATCAACAGTAGAGATAACACACTGTTATCCTTGACAAGTCACTACTAGCACCATCATCAACAAATACTTGACATCGTTCGTTTTTCGGGAACCACAGGGAATCGATCGACCCTTTTTAACCAAAATGACTACAAGTATATACGACGTTATACTATATACATTATATCTAAAACCTTTTTGTAAGTTCTAATACCACAGAGAGATTCATGTGAGATCTCTCCCGTACAACAAGTATTTATTAAAATCTATCAGGTGTGCAGAGGACGACAAAATGTTGTATAAACAAATTACTGAAATAAAAAAAATTCTCAAAATAAAACGTTTTAGTGTACGGCTATAAGAGGAGCGTTTTTTAACGCCAATTTTTGAGCAGAAATTACCGCGACATTTTTTAATGCCTGACCCCGCTCAATGACGTCCGTTTCACAAAGAAACGCTACACAAGCGTTTTTTAACGCAGTTTTTTATATAACCTCAATCAGAACACAGTAAGCTTCAGAAACTATGCCTTTGAAAAATATGCCGGGTTTATTTGTTATTTTTGTCTGTAAAAAAGGGTTGAAATTTAGAGAAAGTGAATTTTTTAGGTTTAGGGACTAAAGAAAATTGTTACGCTTCCAGCCCGCCCTTATACGTTGTAATTAATAGAGAGCTACGGGCTGCAGCGCGACAGCCGACTTGGAAATGTAGTTTTTAATAAAACGCGTTTAAAAATGATTTTGTAATTTTTTGTATTAAAACCGATTAAATCCAAAAAAAATTGGTTACATTTATTTAGTCCGTTATTTCCGAATCATACAGAAGTGCAAAAGTTTCCTCATATAGTTTTTCCCTCGCAGCAATCATTTGTTTTTTAGTAGTCCTGGCCCTCCTTAGATTTTGCAGTGTAGTGTTTTTCCAAAATTTTAACAAGTTTGTTGTTATTTTCATTAATGTAATTGTATGTGTGCGGTCCAACGTTAAACCCTAGCGTATCGGAAAATTTTAATAAAGATCCTTTATTAAAAACACACACGTATATTCAAGAGGACAATCCAATCACTTTACTGAACACATATACATATAACTCTGCGACCGTTTCATATTTCGTTTCCATAATTTTAACTGAAAATTCTTGGGATATAAGGAAATAAAAATACCGAAGAAAAAAATTGAATTAAAAAAAATTAAGAAAAGAAAAAAAGCCCTGAATAACCCCTTAAGCGAAGGAAAGAGTTAAGACAGAGCAATACATTTTTTACTTTTTCTGAACGAAAGAAAATTGACACTAAGTTCATCATTTCTCTATATTCACTGTCTGATATGAGATAATTCTTTGGAAGCTCCGATTGAAATGCATCATCAACGTATTTTTCATCATTGTATATTTGTTACGATGCATAATTATCGTGTGACATTGTTCTATTTCTAAAAATATAAGTAGTAATGAATTCAAAAGTTATAAATTTATTTATTTTTTGTTATTTCAATAAAATATTGCTTTTTTAGAATTTAAATTTTCTAGAATTTGAAGTAGAAAGTTAATTATAAAAAGTATCTAGAATAAATTGGTTATTATATTGGTTATTGGTTATAATCAATGAAAATAGTTAAGTAAATCTAGTGGAGCGTTTCTTAACCTTTTTTTTTAGCCACGGCCCGGTAAAATCTCGCGGAGTTTGTGCGGACCGATCACATATGACGATTATCAGTTTCCTAAATTACATTTATATTTATTTGATACGAAATGTGGTTTTCCCATCACTAATTTAAAGTTGACCATGTTATTCAGATAAATATCAGCAATTTCCTAAACGTTAGAAAAATATTTAAAAGCAATTTTTTAAATTTGTTATATATAATACTTCTTGTTACCTTGAATTATTTACGTAATTAATTAAAAAATAACATTTTGTCGTGTAATCTGGAATATCGTTTTCTGACCATTTGTCTTGGTGTGTAGCCATACACTCCTCAACTTCATTACGGTCACAACTTATTTTAAAGAATGTTGATAATTTCTAATTCTGGTTTTAACTTGATGGCATTTAATCTTAAACTCAGTTTGAAAATAAGTTATTTTTATTATTTGTTTCCTCATTTTTACTATTGGCTTCGAACGTTCATCTACAATGGCAACTCGTTGAGTTCTATCACTATAGAATATACGAGTATTTATATTATTTCAAATCGATTACGAGATTGTCATAAAATTTTTCACTTCGGTTGTGTGGTTTTATGCATACTCATAATTTTCTCTATTTTTTTTAAATTTTATTATTAATGCTTACAATTCGTTTAAAAAACAAAAAAAAAAAAAACATTTAAAAAAGTTATTTTTATGGTTCGCACGTCATGTTCAGTTCAAAACGCAAGTACCTGTCAGTCATTTTTATACTTTTTTGTTTAACACGCACCTAATTATTACTTTTTTTTTTACATGGCACGTTTTAAGATTTACAGAAGAAAAAATTAAGCACATTTTTCACTTAACATCCTATAGATGATGTAGTAGGATATAGATCGTATTTCTTATATACGTTTCAGCTGTTTAACCTTGTCTTGACCCCTTTTTGCAAAAGATTATCATCGTATTTATGTATATTTAAATAATTTAAAAGATGTACATGTTTGTTTGTAGACAGCATTTCCGTTTCTGGTTTTAATAATTAAAATTTATTTTCATTTCATATTTAGATGTTGATGTTGTAAGTACAAGTTTTTTTTTTTCGAAAACAAGAAAAAAATTTGTTTTAGTTGTTTTAAATAGTTTGTTTGATATTTAATACTATATGTGATTACGTACATAATTATATAAACGTTTTGACATAAACATTTGGTCGTAATATTTTAACATCTTAATTTCATTTAATTGTTGATATGAATAAAAAAATTAATTATCATATTTCAAAACTAAATTAATATAGTCGACTAATTTCGAATACAGTGTTAGGGTAACTCCACACTATAATAGTACCGATTACAGTCTGTTCTCGGTCCAGTCTCAATCCGGTAAAATGTTGTGTTCACATTTATGTTCAATGACAGACCAGTGCCGTGCCATTTAAAGTTAGTTGAGTTCTTAAGTTAAGTTATAACTAAAAAAAAAAAATTTAATACTTTTTTTACCAACTAGCTATGGTAATGCATCAAAATTTTTTTACGGGTTTCTTACTATGATTGATACAACATAATTTTTTGGCAGGTGTACCATAGTTAAAAAAAACTTAAATGTCCACAAAGATTTTTTTTCAAGGTTATGTTTGTGGTATAACCACCAAAATTTTTTATACATTTTTGGCTCTATTTGAAGGAACATATAATTTTTTCAGAATTTCGTTTTGGGTACAACATAGTTAAAGGAATTAAATGTCGAAAAAAATTTTTTTCATCGTTATATTCGCGGTAAAATTACCAAATTTTTTTACATGGTTTTGACTCTATTTACCGCAACATTTTCAGAATTTTATTCCAAGTGCGTCATAGACTCATAGTTACAAAAAATGAAATGATTGAAAATATTTTTTTAGAGGTTACGTTCGCGGTACATTCACCAAAATGTTTTTACATATCTTTGAAGTTAAGTTTGACACGATACCATATTATAGCAAAGAACATATTATTATAACAACTAGTTCTGTTAATTAGTGAATACGCATTACGTTGGATTATTAGAGAGGATTTCTTTAGACTAGTCTAGCCTATAATAGTCAAACTATGATTTTTAGTATAAGTGATTTGAGTTAAAATTTTATTAGACCGCCACTGGCGTTATTGTAGACAATGTTAGTGTGTATTTGAATTACTAACACATACTGAAGAGAAGCCAAAACATTCTCAATGAATAACACACCGACATGTAACACAACATAAAAATATTAAATTTTCCTAAAATTGCCTATTTTCTTTTTTACTATCATCTTTTAATTTTTCCAAATATTTGCTACAAAATAACTTTCCCGTCGCTTATATACAGCTACGTTATAAATACACATTATAGCCTGTAAATGGCCGCAGTACATAAAAAAAAATATATTATTAAATGTACTTTTTTTTTTTTAAATTATAAAAAAAAGTTATGGTCATCACAAAAATAAAACATAAAAAGTAAAATTTAATATAAACAATAAATTTTGATTTTATCACCGAAAAATATCAACTGTTTTCACAATATAAAATTTCGGAGAAGTTATTACTATCAATAAAAAATGTTAGTTTCTCTGCTTTGTACCGTCGTGGATGTGCGATGATTATGGTCAAAGATATGGATGGTCCATGTGAATGTATATTATCTGATAGCACAGTAAATTTAATAGCCACATTATATAATCTAATAAATAGTGTAATAGTACTTATAACAATTTATTATCATCAACTCTAAACAAATCAATTTTCTTTGGACATTATATTTATGAGTAAGTATATATTTTTT